>NDGM011091626.1:0-13706 GCA_002564305.1 Octomys mimax
AATAAATAAATAAATAAATAAATAAATAAATAAAGGATGACTCAAAGAAAATCAAGAATTATAGGAGTTAAGGAAAGATCAGAGATAGCCCAAAAGATATAAAAATTTATTAATGAATCTTAGCAGAAATATTTCCAAGTTTAGGGAAATAGTTAAGCTTCCAGGTAAATGTGACGTAAAGAACTTCAAACAGCATGATCTCAAAAGAAATTCACCACTGTGAAAAATTCCAGAAGTCCAACACTAGGACAAAATTTTAAAAGATGTTAGAAAGGAAGCAGGAAACAACAAGTAAAAGCAAACCTATCAAAATGACAGCAGACTTCTCAGCACAAACCTTGAAGGCCAGGAGAACTTAGTGTGAAATTATTCAACCCTAAATGAGAAAAACTTTCAACCTAGATCAACATCCTCCCAAATTATTTCTCAACATAGATGGGAAAAATAAAGACTTTGCATGGCAAAGAGGACATTGAGAAATTTATGGGCACCCAATCCGCAGTACAAAAATAGTCCAAGAAATTTTAACAGAGGTAATGCAGCCAACAGTGTCACAGAGTGCAGAAGAATGGAAGCTTCAAGCAGGATGTTCAGAATGATTAAAACTAGTTTTAAAATTTATACAGAATCAGAATACCCCAAGCAATCATGGAGTCAGAGCAAGGCAGGCGGCACTATAATCGCAGACTTCAAGTTATACTACAAAACTAAGGAAGTAAAAATAGTACAGTGCTGGCTAAAATAAAATATTGGTCTAGAATAGAAGATACAGAAACAGCTCCCAGGACCTTTAGCCATCTGATCTTCTACAAAGAGACCAATAATAGATGCTGGAGAAAAGATAGTGTCTAACAAGTGGTGCTGGGAAATTTAGTTATCCACATGCAGAAGAATAAATCTTGACCATATATTTCACCCAAAAATAAAATAAAATAAAAATAGATCAAAGGCTAATATAGGGGCCAAGGAGATGGCTCAGTAGAATAAGTGCTTCCCTGGCAAGCACAAGGGTTTGAGTTCAATCCCTGGTTCTGGAAAAAAGAAAGAAAGAAAGAAAGAAAGAAAGAAAGAAAGAAAGAAAGACTAATGTATTAAAATAAGACACATTAAATCTTAATTATGACTTTTTTTTTTCCTGCTGGAACCTGGGGATTGAACTCAGACCTTTGCGCTTGCCAGGAAAGCACTTATCCCACTGAGCCATCTCCCTGGCCACTCAAACATTGAATCTGTTGGCCCCAAAATTTGTTAAGACTGTTGAAGATGTGGTCATAGGGAAAGACTTCCTGAACAGAACCACAAGAAATGAGAAATAATTCCAAGAATCAACAAATAAGGTTATATCAATTTAAAAAGCTTTCGCACAGCAAAAGAAACAACTAACAGAATGAAGAGACAACCTAGAGAATAGCAAAATTTTAGCTATGTCTCAATCAGAAGACTAATATCTAGAATACATAAGGAGCTCAAAAGACTAGACCCCTCCAAATAAAAGACTCTATCTAAAATGAGCAATTGAAATAAATAAGTGTTTATGATGAAGACGTCTATGGCGGCAAAGGCCAGTGGAAGCCAGTGAAGTTACCTCTACCTGGGACTACAGTAAGTCAAAATGAATAGTGCATCTCTGGAGGGCACACAGACATTCGTGCCACCTTGCAGGACTTGTAAGATGTGGGCGTGGTGGCTCCTACCAGATCCTCACTTAATTCTCCTATTTAGCCTGTACAGAAATAGATGGATCTTACAGAATGATGCAGGCTACCATACACTTAATGAAATGGTGGCTCCAATTACATCTGCTGGACCAGGTATGGCATCTTTGCTTGAGCCAATTAGCACATTTCCTTTTACCTGGTATGTAGCTACGGATTTGCCAAGTGATTTTTCTCCATACCCATCCATAAGACCCACAAGAAGCAATGCACTTCCAGCTGGCAAGGTCAGTAATACACATTCATGGTCCTGTCTCAGAGATATACCAACTCTCCTGCTCTGTGTCTCAACTTAGCCCACAGGGATTGTGATCGCCACTGACTTCTCCAAGGAATCACAACGGTCTATCACATTGATGACATTATTTTGATTAGGCCAAGAGAGTGAGAGGTATCAACCACCCAAGGCCTGTGAGTAAAAGATTTGGCATGTCAGAGGATGCAAAATATGCCCAATTAAATTTCAAGGTCTCCCTAGTTCAGCAAAATTTCTAGGAGTCCAGTTAGGAGAGGCATGCAGAGATTTCTCCTTATGGTGAAAGTTATGTTGCTGCACCTGGATCCTTCTACAACTGCAAGCGTTGGATTTTGGATGCAGCACATTCTTTGGCTGGGTGCATTACTCTAGCCCATTTATCAAGAGATTCAAAAGGCAACTAGTTTTGAGTGGGGCCTAGAACAAGAGAAGGCTCTGCAACAGATCCAGGTTGCTATAAAGGCTGCTCTTCCACTTGAGCCATAGGACACAAGAGATCCCATGGTACTTGAAGCACCAGTGTTAGGTAGGGATGCCTCTGGCAGGCCCTCATAGGTGAATCACAGCGGGGAGTCCTTAGCATTTTGATTCAAGGTTCTACCAACACCTGCAAGTAATTGAGTTCCCTTTGAGAAAGAGCTCCAGGGCTGCTACTGGGCCTTAATGGAAACAATATTTGATTAATGGACCCCAAATTATCCTGCGACATGAATTGGGTGCTGTGTGAGCCTCTGAGTCATAAAGTTGCATGTGCCCAGCAACAGCCTATCATCAAATGAAAATGGTATATGCGTGATCAATCCTCACCAGGTATAAGTAATTTACATAAAGAAGCAGCCGAAATTCCCTTGGTTCCTACTCCTGCTGTATGGCCTTCTGCCACCCACCAGCACCTGTGGCCTCATCAGGGTGATCCGAATGATCCAAAGTGTAGGACCTGGTTTATAGATGGCTCTGCTCATTACATAAGCACCATCCCAAAGTGGACAGCTGCTGTACTGTCCTGTGGCCCCTTTCTATGATATTCCTGAAGGACTGCAATGAACACTGCCATCCCACAGAGGGCAGAAACTCAAGCAGTGCACATGGCCACACATTTTACTTAGAAGAGAACAATTGTCAAGTACACAACTGTCTTAAGTACTCTTTTCTCATTGCTGGGACAAATACCCAACACTCAAAATGAAGGAAGAAGAAGTTTAATTAGAAGTTTATTTAGCTCACAGTTACTGGAGGTTTCAGTCCATACTCAGCTGTGTCCAAGGCAGAGCAGCACAGAGCAGAGAGCAACTTTTCATGGTGGTGGCAAAGAGCAAGATAGCAAAAGGAGGAATAGCAGCATCTCAAGCAGCTAACTTCTCTTCCCTCCTTACATTGAAATGCAAATTACCTTCCCCAGGGTAGGTGCAGCATCCACACCCACAATAATCACAAACTCCAGAAGCCACCCCAAGACTGCGTAAAGCTTCACAGGGACAACTATAACAACAACTATATATTAATGGTCAGGGGCTTGGAAAGAACATGTTGGGAAATTTGGTGAGAATGACAGTTGGGGAAGAGGTAAATGGATACACCTTTCCATACGGACAAAGGAGGTGAAGATATTTGTGTCTCATGTAAATGCTCCCCAATAGGTGACCTCAGCAGGAAACAATTCTAATAATCAAGTGGGTAGGATGACCTGTTTTGTGGATAGCCGTGGTTAATTGTCAACTGGTGGTTAACTTGTTATACCCAGCCAAACTGAACTAGCTGGGTATAGGGGACCCACTTGAGGAGGATTGTTTCCAGCAGAATAAGAGGCTGAACCAGAGAAACTACTGTAGTTGTTGGAAGCTGCTGTTTCTCTTGGAGTATTCTGTTGGAGGACCTTGTCATGCTGGCTTTCCTGGTGAACTTGACTGTTCTCCTCAGAGGAGGAGCTTGGAACTTGTCACTGAAAATGGCTAGGGTTCACTTTGGGGGAGCTCAAGTCCTCATCTGAGCATCACTTCCTGGCTCTCAAGAGGAAGATGGTACACAGTCAGGTATCCTGGAGAAGCTTGCTGCATCGGCTTTCCTGATGGGAACTTGATTTTTTCATTGTCAGAGGAGCTTAGGACCTCACTGTTGCTGAGGATGACTGTGGGAGGGAGCTCTGGTTCTTACCTTGAGCGTTGCTTCCTGGCTCCAGTGCAGATCCCTCAGCCTGGTAGCACAGGTCCTTCATCACTCTGTTTTCTTTTTTGGTACCAAGAATTGAACTTAGGGCCTTGCACTTGCCGGGCAGGTCCTGTGCCACTGAGCTACATCCCTGGCCCTCCTTCATCCTACTGGCTTAGACTTTCTAACTTCCACCACTGAACTTTGGGCCTTCCCAGTGTAGACATGTGAAGCAGGCCTGCATGAGAATTGTTGTGGACTCTAGGCCTCCAGATGGACTTGCAGGAGGCATTGTTATGAGCTCTAGGTTTTTAGCTGCACTCATGCCAGATGTTAGGATCCAGGCCTTGAGCTGGAGTCATTGGCCTTTAGTGTGTAGACAGACTTCCTTCACTCTAGGTATATGATTCTTGGGATGATTCATTTTAAAATAATCTTATGAAATGTGTCCTGTATTGTATCATTCACCTTGAAAAAAATACTAAACCATGACAAGAGGAGTCAAGCACCTATGTCATTGCCCAATGCACACAAGGACAAAATGACTACGGTGGCAGGGACAGAGGTCATGCATGGCCCAGCAACACTGACTCCTACTCACCAAGGCTGCTAATAATTTTCTTGGATTCCATCATCCATTCAAAATACCATTTGTATCACTTCTACAAGACAATTCACGAGGTGACCTGGTGTGCTGAGGCCTGTGACAGAGAAGGGAAGGTGGGCTGGTTCGGTAGTGACAGCCGTATTGCTGGTGGCTGGACTCCTACCAGTACCTGACCGGAATCAGAGAGAAGCTTGAGACATTCCAGGCTGGGTAATCTCTTGAAAAATAAATTGTAAGGGAAAAGACTAGATCCCTGGCCAGGCTTACACTAAGTGTGGCTCTGTGAATGCTTCTGCTTTTCTCCAGGTGCTAGCAGGGTAAGGAGCTATTGATGCTCAGGGCACTTCTACTTACAGCCTGCAGCTGGGGCGGGTCCTGTTGGTTAGATCAGGATGTAAATAAGATTTAGATATAGACATAGATGTTCCTGGATTGGGTGGGGGAGTTGATGGAGAAAAGTTTCCGTACCCACCTTTCCCTGTATGAGTGGTTCACTTGGAGAATGTGCAATTTCAAGCACTCAGAAGTTGATTGGAAGTGAAAAAATCTCTGCAGCAGCTAAGGACAGAGGTAAAGAATCAACATGCTGCAAAGTATACTTTTAGTGTAAGTTGCAGACAAGCTATTGGGACCCATTAGGGTAGAAAGGGGTTAGAGGGCAATTTATATGTATGTTAGCAGTCTTCCTCAGTTTCCATCTTTTGAGACAGGAATCTGATTTATTTTAACAAGGAAGGAGGGGAATTTGCTAATCTTTCTCTAGCAGCAGATTTGTGCGGTGAGAGGTGGAAAATGACTATTCTCATTTGGGGCATGAATATGAAGACAGACAAATAAAACACAAGCTGGACATAGCAAGCCTGAGGAGGCAAGAGAGGCACTAGAGGAAAAAGGAGTTGAGGGAAAGGGGTAGAGAAAACATGTAATCTGAAATTCATTTGGTATTTACTGGAGATCAGCCTTTCTTCCTAGCATCTGGTACACATTGGCCCATTGAGCTGTCTAGTGCCCTTAAGAGATTAGCACAGAGCAAGTGTTACACACAAAGAAAGTGAGGTACAAGGAGCTAAATAACTTTCCAGGGGTCTTTTTTTTAAATGAGCACACTGCTCCATAGGAGGACACGTTTCTTCTGTTTCCTGTAGTTAGGTGTTCCAATTTGACTTGCTTTTGTCCAGTACAGTATGAAAGGTGGTGACCTATGCCATTTCTGGACAGAAGTGTTGGGAAACATTGCTTCCTCTGTCCTTTTGTTCTCTATTTGCCAAACTAGGGCCACGCCAGCAGGTAGAGTGGCCATCAGCTGGGGTCCCACAGGGAAGAGGAAGGGCTCACTTCCGCACTGATCAGAAAGCCCACCTCCGACTCTATCACCTTAGCCCCTGTAACAATTGTGCAAGTTGCCTATCTAGTGAGTCCAATCCTTTCTTGTTTAAAACACCTGAAGTGACTTCTGTTTCCCTCTCTCACTGAGACAATTTAGTAAGCACTCCTGAGGAATCTGACAACAAACCACTCCCTCCTGGGCATTCCTTCATTAGCTTTGAAAGCATAATTCTCTTCAGACCTTCCTTACTCTTTCTCCATTCTCTTTGTAGGTTTGGAGCCTTCTGAAAACCCCAAAAATGTCGGTCCATTTCTGATTGGATCCTTGGTAGTCTTCTCGGATTGCACATTTTGCCTATGAAGGAGCAGCCAAAACTGTTGAACATTTCTCATCTACACTGATGCCTAGTGATACAGTTTAATAGCTTAGTAAGAGAAACATCCAATAGGCAGGTCATCACAGTACAAAATGTCAAGAGCTATGATGCATAGAGTCTAAGAGTTAGGGCAACAGGAAACTTGTCTACTTTGAGAATCTTGGATACCTTCTGACTGGGTGTCTCTTTCTGACTTCCAAGTTTCTATTTCCATGTGTGCCCCAGATAGGTCCAGCTAAGCATTACACAGGACATAAAATAGAGCTCACTCTTTCCCCATGACTTCATTCACTTGCGCAGGCATTCACCTCCACCTGCTCCCCATCCCATCTTTCACACCTCAGTTAAAGGCATCACAACTGACTTCATAGCCTCTGTTAGAAACCAGCCATCTTCAACCTCTTGCGTTCAGCAACCATCACTCCCTACTTCATATAGGACAGTTCTCCCTACTTCATATAGGACAGTTCTACCTCATGAGCTGGTTTCTTCTGTCTTTCTTTCAGTCCCCTTTTCATATGATCAGAAAACATTTCCTAAAATAGATTAAGTTACATTACTCATCAGAGCACTGTTACTAAACCAAAAACAAACTATTCTGTGAAAACTTAGATTAAAATGTTCATTTGATACTGTAAATCCATTAAATTAATAAGTGCAAATTACATCATTATTGATATTCACACTTATTGATGATATATAATTAAAGGTTAAAGAAATTGTGTACTAATCATATGTTCAATAATTACCAAAGGAAAAAGTATACATTTATGCATTAAAGAATGCATGGCAAAGTAATGAAAAATATTCTTTACTTATGAGAAACATGCTTAGTTTTTAGTTTCCTACTTTTTAACTATTCAACGTTTTACATTTCTGAGGGGCTGGCCAGATAGCTCAGCAAATAGAGCTCCTGCTTAGGCAGAGCGCGGTGGCTGAGGTTTGACCCCAGGTACCACATGCTGTGTTAGCCCTGCTCTCAGTGCAAGCCGAGACAGAGACTAAGATTGGGCATGGTGGCGCACACCTGCAATTCCAGAACTTAGGAGTCTGAAAACAGGAGAATCACTACAAGTCCAATCTGTGTAGTGAGACCCTGTAGACCCTGCACTAAATACAAAAAAAAGAAAAAGAAAAAGAAAACTGAAGTTTTACATTTCTGTAATGAAAAGATACTACTTTTGAGTTTTTATAATGTTATTTATTTTTAATTGAGTAAAAAAAGTTACACTGTACATTCCGACAGTCACCTTATGCCTACATGATTCACAGGTCTCCATCATTTACATGCTTACCAGAGACTTTATTTATTTATTTATTTATTTATTTAGTGGTACCAGGGATTGAACTCGGGACCTTGTATTTGCCAGGCAAGTGCTTATTCTACTGAGCTATCTCCCTGGCCCAGAGACTGTTTTCTTCTACATTTCACAGGTAAAATGTTAACTCCAGTGTAAAAATCTCTTTGGAAGTAAAAGGCTGTTCCTACAGTGTTAGCGTTCACCTGACAGATGTGAAAGAGTGTGACAAGCATTTGTGATTTTCCATTTCAGGCCAGGATATTTGCAGGTGGTCTGGGTACGTCAGAAGCAAATGCTCATGATCAGTAGCTGTCATGCCTAGACTGAAAAATGTGCAAAGCAGTATGGCTTCAGGTGGAAAATTATTGTTCATTTATCCACATAAAGTATTTTGTTTTCTCTATTGCAGAAATGGTGGTTAAGAGGTAGGTTTCAGTTTTCTAACTGAAGTCAGAGAAGGCTTAAGATGGTGAATTTGTGGTGTCTTTAACTCAGGGCCTATCGCATCCTTCAAAAGCCATTGCAGAATATTACATAACTGGTATTGATATTTCCCAGTTTGGATAATCATAAGTAAAAGTAACTTTCAATTTTTTGTGCTTGATGCCTTACATCTTAGTTATCCTTCATTTCCACTGTAATCTTCTCCAAAATTAACCTCCAATAAGAAACAAGCTTCTTCTCCAAATATAGCCTCCACCGGCACCAAAATAACAAGCTTCTTTTTCTCCCATTTTTTCTTGGTCTTAATCAGAGAGGAGAGAATTCAGTAAAATCCTTCCTTATGAAGAGCATGGTAAACAAAAAACCAAGCTGGGGGTGGGGAATAAGAACTCATACTAGATGTGTACCTGGAAGGGGTTTCAATGAGGCATGTCTTATGCGGCCATGGTTCCTGCAGTCACAGAGCAGGATTTGGTTGAGCTGTGTGAACTCTTCTATAGGCCTGGGATGGGCAGGACCTTGTCAGTTCCTCTTCTGTGGTATGTTTTCATAAGACCCATTTTGTCCCTCAAGTAAATACCAACATGTGTGAAAATAAAGATGTATAATAAAGGAAAAGGCAGTAGAAAAAGCATTTTGAAGATATAACAAGAGAATGAGGAGGCCATCATACTGGAGGAAGTGCATACAAGTGTAACTACTTGAGAGTACGGGTCATGGACAAAAAGGTGGAGAAGAACCAATTAGTAGATTAATGCAGGTGTTGGACGCCTGGCCTCTTCAGAGAATGTCACGCCTGGTGGAAGAGGCATAAAGCCAAACTTTACACAGTTTCTTCAACACGGAAAATGAAGAACAGAGTACAAAAGAGTTAGGAGACCTCATACGTAGCAAATGTTTAGATCTGACACTTTTTTCCAGGTTCCAAAGTGAGAATTTTAGACAGAAGTTGGCAGAGAACATATGCAGGAGGAAATAGAGGGTATGGGAAGGGATAAGACTGTTGAGTGAGGAAGCTTTGAGTTGCTTCCTGGGTCATGTGAGGCAAAAACCTGATTACTCTCCACCCTAAATGTTTAGTTTCTCTTATGTTAAATGGGCATGTTTGCTCAATCCCTTGAAGTTTAATGTCTCCAGAAGTAGTTACCACAGTGGCTGGCAGGTGATACTCAGAATAAAATATTTCTATCATATCAGAGAACATATGAACTTTAAATATGGCCTCCTTCAATTTGCTGTGTTGCTCTAATTTCATAGTAGGACATAAGGATGCCTCTACTTGTGGGACTAGTGTAGCCCATAGCCTTACTTTTAATATGAATAAACCACTGTAATGCCCAAGGTAGTTGATAAGTAGTATGTTAGCTCATCAAACATCATGACTTGGCAATTAAATATTTTAAATATATAAATATATTGTAAATATGTTTAGCTTTTGTTATATAAATTTAAGAACTACACAGAGGAAAACATGGAGAAACAGACAAAAGTCAGTGGTAGGAAACAGACAGAATATACTCTTTGTTTCAGGCTCCTATGACAAACAGACCTGGCTTGGAAGAGCAGCTTTATCTACTTAGAGCATAAGTATCAGTTTCTTCAACTATGCAAATAAATCTATTAAATATTGATTGTTATTAGTAAGGAAGGCATAAACTAGTGACTAAGAGTGGAAGGTACTTGATTCAAGGGTTTCCCTTGGCTGGTACAGACACAGTTACAGGTTTACAAGAAAACTCTGAAGTGTTCAAAATTGGGCTAGAAGCACATATGAACTGATTCCACATTTGAAGTGTGAACTTGCTTTTCTCTGATTCTTGACAAGAAGCTGACAGCTCAGTTACTGCTAAACAAATGCTGCTAGGCTGATTTTTTAAAAACATTCCTATTTAGTGTGGTGGAGTCTGCAAAGATAGATAAGCCCACATATCAGCTCTGTAAAGCATAAATCGTCACAGGTATTATCAATGAAGGTATGAACAGAGATACATATAAGAAGGTGACACGTGCCAGAGTGCTAGTGATAAAATGGTGTGGGAGTTAAGATGTTATTCTCAGCTGGAGAAAATGGAAATGTGACTTTAAATATTTGCCTCATTTTTCAACATATACGTGTTTGAACTTTGAGACACTAATAAGATGCTCATAGGTTGGAACTGCGTCCTGGACAGCATCTGAAGTCAATACTCTCTGCTTTCCTTTCACTTCAGGGTAAAAGATTACTGTACACCATCAAGCAAAGGTTTCAAATTATAACAAAATGTACTGGTGGAATAGGCTAATCCTGGTTCCAACTCAGTTAGCATAGTAGTGAATGAACCAATTGTACCAGAACTTCTAAAATGTGGCAATGGCTGTAAACCAAAAATTAACAACCTGGCAATCCTCACAGAGAGCTGTTCATCAGGTATCACTATTGCTCCACTTACTTGCCTGGAAAACAATTTGCCCTGAAAACTCAAAATCACTTTGCTGAATAATATGGCTATAAAATTGGTAACAAAAAAGAAGTAAAACTTCAACCATACGTGGCCTCATTTCTCTCAGAGAAAGTATTTCTTACCCTGAATTTAGATGAAAATAGCAACTTTTGACAAAAACTTAATAAAACTGAATAAGAGGAAATTGTTCACTGATTCTATGTTGTTTAGGCTCTATAAGTCTACAAACACACTGCTTTACATATAGGTCATCTCTGTGATACTCTCAGATTTCATAACTAAAATTTTGTATAGACTGTTTGAAATCTTGATTGCTTTTCAGATTACTTCCCTTAAAATGTAGTGAGGAAAAGAATCAATTTATTTCAACTCCATCCTCTCTCTCGATGTTCTAATTGGGTCGTGGGTGCAACCTGAGAATCAGAGTGGATTATCATCTTCCTCAAGTCATTAGTCTGATACCAGTGGTCTGTTGACTGCACTGGAGAAATCTCGCTATAGATTGAACTTGGTATAATGGTCTTCTTTAATCAAGATCTAGTCAGCATTTTCCTCTTACAGTTTCAAGAGCAGAGTCTATTCCCATTTTAACTCTTTAAAAAAAAATTTCCACTCATTTCCAGGCCCAAAGTAGGCCATCTTGTGAGGGAGAAAAAATATTCAATCTGTGACTATCCCTCTAAATACACAAAGCTATGAGTTTGTCAACTAGGTATGTACCTTAGTCAACTTCCAGTTGCCATTCACCTCCAAAGTAAAGGGGAGGTTTACCTCAGCACACAGTTTCAGGGAATTCAGTTCATGGTTGGCAGGCCCTGAGGCACAAGCAACATGGTTCAAGGGTGTGACAAGCAAAGGTGCTTAATTCAGGATAGCCACAAAACAGACAGAACAGTGCCACAGATGAAGGGACAAGGGGCCAGATATAGCATTCAAGGTCTTAATCCAGGGTCCACCCAGGTCCACCCCTAAGTGTGCCCCACCAATGCCCTGGACAGATCTCAAAGCCAATGGAGCTGATATTCCACCTAAGGGTCATATACTACCCTTTGTCAACTTCATGTTCCAACAAAGTTCCTTAAACCAAATAGTCTCCAACTGAAGATGATAGCAAGTTCATAAAATCACCTAAAAGAATATGGCTCTTCTGCATATGAGAAATGAAAAAATATCTTTACAGTCTGAAGAGTTCCAGTAGTTTTCAAAAGTCCCACTCAAAAATCTCTCCTGCGACTCAAAGTTTTCTGAGAACCTATACAAAATTTTGATAATCCATAAAATGGTGCAGGATAAACATTCCTATTTCAATAATAGAAAAATAAGTAAACAGAAAAGAATTGGACCAAAACCAGACCAGAATCCAGCAGAGCAAACATTATCTCCCAAGGCTCAGTGTCAGACATCTGAGGCATGTGTGGGCGAGATAAGAGCTCTGGAGGGCTTTGGTGGCCTGGCCCCTCTGACCTCTGATTGCAACCCCACTGGTACCTTCTTGGGCTGGTTCCAATAGTGGCCTACAGCTTTCTCAGCAGGCCTTTGATGTTCTGACATCTCTGATTTAGTAAGATCTCTGCTATCCATTTGGTTTCATTCCCATAGCTTCACTTCTGCTTGCTATAAGGTTCCTTGCTTGGTCTCCCAAACCTTCATGTGAAATACAGCATAAGCCTTCCCAACCTCACAACTTTTGCATTCTGTCTACCTTCTTCCTACTGATAAAAACACTATCAGGTGGACGGCACCAAAGTTTCCTTCAAGGACATATCCCCAATAATTTAATTTACTTCCACTAGGCTCCTGAAAGGTCTGTTTTCACACAATAGTATGTGAGGCCTAAAAGTGTAAGATCTGGACTTTGGAGAATGCTTATGACAGAAACTGTAGCACAAATAAACAAAGCTGCAGGACTGTGCACATCCAAGCACTTTTTACTGGTAGAAATGAGTAAGGAGAAGCTTGAAACCAGCTGCTCTAATCAATAAATTTCCATTTTCTCAACTTTCTAGCATTTATTGTTTGTCTTGTTTCACTGCTTACATTAAGTGTAAACAATCAGAATGCAAAATGGAAGACAGGAGCTGTTTATGCAGCACCCGCCCAATCCAGCCATTAACACAGAGCCCTTCAATCAGTGGGCGCTACAAAAATATTTGAAGGCTAACTGACATGTCTCCCATCTTTCAGCCTATTCATTGTCTAATTATAATCTGAAGGTCAGGAACTTTGATTTTCCTTTCTCACCCTTTTTGTCTCACCAGTTCTGTCATCCAGAGCTACTAGTCATTCACAGTCCCTTTGGACTGAGCAGCTTTCCTTATTGTCAGATAAAATTCCCAACAGCTACAACTTAAAGCTGGGAATATTTATTTGACTCGCAGATCTACAGGTTTTAGACCACGTGTGGCAGCATGGAGCATCATGGCAGAAGGTCACAGCAGAACATTACTTAGTTCATCACAGTTGGAACACAAATAAGGGGAACAGCACCAGCAAAAGCCATATTCTTGCAACCGCTCCCCCATAACCCACCTCCACCTGACCCTACCTCCTAATAACTTATTCAGTTTTGAACACCAGTGGGCGAATCCACCAGTGAGTATAGCATACACACAATCCCACTACCCATACAAGATTCTCTTAATGCAGTCAAGTAGACAAATATGCTTAATTGTCCCATCCTTCTCTTTAGCATACAGATATTCTTTGGGGCCTGTCTCAAATATTGCTTCCATGGTGGCTTCCTATTTTTCCAGCTTTGGACAGTCCCAGTTGTTTTATGGCTATCATATACACTATTGTATTATTTGCCATGCTATGCGTGGGCCTGAACTTTCTAATGAATTCTAGGTTTAACAATGGTCTGACATATGCCTAAAGTCTATAGCAGAGGAAACAGGCAATAAATGTTGTCTGAATGATTGACTAAATCCTGAAGCAAAAAACAGAAAAGTTGTCTCTGTACTTTGTTGATGAAGGTAAAAAAAATCTTAGAAATATGTTTATAAGTTAAAACAAGTATTTACCATCACAATTTTTATAAAGAATATTTAATAGCATCTTGTCATTTTACTGTGATAATATAGAATTGTGCTAA
>NDGM011091637.1:0-14569 GCA_002564305.1 Octomys mimax
AAAAAAAAAAAAAAAAATTATATATATAGTAAGCCTTCCCCATTCTGATTTTTTGTATTTTCAGTGTCCTGCTTAGACTCAATATTTGCTTAAAAACAATGTAAGTGTTGTTAACAATATATTACTGATGTAGTTCTGTATTTCTTAATATAGTAAATCTCAAAAATAACTAGGAAGTGAAATTTTAACCTATATGCTCTGGTATATACTGGGATATTATTTATTGAGCACTTGGAACATATAAAACACTAACAACTTCACTAAGAAATAACTGATTAAATCACTGCCTACTGGTGACTGAGCTCAATCTGTAGACAATCTCTTCCTGGGAGGTTGGGCTACAGATAAAATTCTAACCGTCTAAACACTGTGGTTAGTTGTTCATGGCACACAGCCCCTATCCTGAAGGTAGCCAGCCTCTCCTTTTCCTCCTCCCAAACACTTGTCTTCTCTTTAGCATATAAAGAACAGCAAATCCAAGGGTTTTACAGACTGTGCTAGAAGGGGCAAAGGGGCTTCTTGCTGTTAATTATGCCACTGCCATCCTCTTAAAACTATTTGCAGTTAACAGAAGGCATTAAATCATGTCATGTTTCTTTGTCCTTGTTCATGGACATCTTTTAGCTTGAAAAAAAATACCTTCAGTCTACCTACATTTTAATACTGCAATCACTACCTCCTCTTTAACACTCTTCCTAGATCCTCTCCTTAGCCCTTCCTGCATGCACAGTATTTCACCTCTTATAATATCATGTGTGCATTTTGTGCATTTCTTGCTCACACTACAACCAAACTACAAGCTTTTTGTGTATTATTTATTCCTCAATCTGTTTAAACCAGAATAAATGAATAGATGGACTGGACACTAACTGCTAACTGGGTATCTAACCAAAAATGTAGGAAAGACTATTACTAAAAGCCTAAGTCTACAGTTAACGTGAAGATACAACAAATTTATTTTGAGTATTCAACATTGGTACCAATCAACGTACACATCTGGGAAAACACACAATCTCTGGAAGATAGAGTTTACGAAGTAGAACATGGAAAATCAGATTATAAATCTTAGGAAAACTCCCACAGCTAAGCCGATATACAGTATGTTTTATAAACAACTTAGTTATACATACTTTATGGGCTATAGGTAATAGTTTACATACTTTAAATCATAATGCATACATATATATTTATATACTTTATCACACACACACACACTCAAAGCTCACTTACAGATTGGCTTACTACTCCTTTTTACTTAATAATTCTCACTTTGTGTTTGTAATAAACTTTTAAATACTTAAAATTTTGGCAACACACCTGAAGAAGTTTAAAACTTTTAACCCTAAAAGCTACTGAGCCTGACAGCAGGAAAGACAGGAAGGGAGAACCCTGAAATAGCACACTGTGAGACAACTCAAATCCAACTCTGAGCAGTAAGAGGAGCAAAGTAAGCTGTAGTCCTTGAGATAAGGTAGGATTTGTAGGCAAACTACATACAGGCAACAATAGGAACAGCTGAATAAAAACTGACCCTAAACATCATTATAATGCATTTCTCTAACAAATGTCCTCCAAAAAGGGGGCATAACTAAATGTTGGACCATGTAAAAACTCAAACATGTGCTAAAACTAAACTCCAACCTACCTGGAGACCCTTGCCTCTTCTGGAAAAAAAGTAAATAATTAATAATATTACTTAGGAACTTACAAAAGTGGAATACATCCTTTGTTAGGTGCTTCTCTGTCTATGGTGGAGTTGGCTGTCTTTGGAGTAGCCAGTCTTCCTGGGGCTGCCTATGGGACAACCAACTTTGTTTCTTTTCTATATATAATATGTGAACTTTCTGGTTTAAAACTGAGGCAATTGGTGCCGGTGAGATAGCTCAGCGGACTAAAGCACCTGCTCAGGCAAGCGCAGGGACTATGCTTTGATCCCCAGCACCACATGCTGAGCCAGCCCCATACTCAGGGTGTGCTGAGCCAGCCACAAAGTCGGGGTATAGTGGTGCACGCCTATAATCACAGTGCTGGGGAGGCTGAAAAACAGGAGGATCACTATGAGTCCAAGCTGTGTAGTGAGGCCCTGTAACAATGAAATACACACACACACACACACACACACAAACCCTGAGGCAACTTTATGACTTTACAGGCAGAAGCTTAATCTCCATTATCACTAAAGCAAAAACCCATCCCAACTAGTGACAGTATCACAACCTCACAGAAGGTGGCAATAATTACAAGGCAGTTATTACTCCAGTATAATAGTACTGTCTCTTAATGTCTCCAAAAGCAGTCATCACACTGCACAGCTTACCTCACTCACTGTTGATTGCCTCGGCAGTGCTATATTCACAAGGCAAAACAGTCACAAGTTCTCATAAATATTTATTTGGCACTAAGTTAAAGTAAGCTATAATTGTCACCTCTTATTCACAGTAAGTATATTCCACCCTATATGAAATCACACATGTTTAGGATAGAATTCTGCATGAAGGACTTCAGGGACTATATTTACTGTGCTAAAGAAAATAAAATTCTAAACTACCATCAAAATTTGGGGCCTATCTGTGAAGCCTTCAAAACAAAAGGCCAAGACACCACTCAAAATTAATGGTCAGCAAGTGAGTATGCAATTCACTGACACGCTACAGAAGACAACAGCAATACAACTTACACCCAGAAAATGTGTAACATGTTATAAGAGTACCTAAAACAACATAAATTAATTTCCTTTGTTGAAGTTGCAAGTACCAACTCTGCTTCATCTGTCAAAGTGCTAAGTGGGACTGTCAAATACTATTTGCCTTGATATTGTGAATTTTCCTAATTTTGTAGCTTTGGTTATATCTAAGTTATCAGCTGATCTTTGAGTTTCAAATATAATAGTGATGCAACATACTTAATTAAATGTCTTGTTCAATCAAGAAACAGTGAAAGTACAAAAATACTTTAATTCAAGGAAAAACATCCCTTGAAACCTACTTTCCTTTGGAATAATTCCAACTCAAGGATAAAAAATACTGTTTCAGGTGGAATCTCAATAGAGAGAGAGGAAGAGCTGTTCAGTAAAGGTACTGGTTCTTAGAGGGAGCATGAGTTTCCAACCCCTACCCCCAAAACTAACAAAAGAACAGAAACTGACCTAAGAAAAGAGGAGAAAGGAAAAAAAGCAAAGAGAGCAACCAAAGCCCTGAAGTAGCAGTCAGCCTTTCTTTGGATATTAAACCCAGATAATGTCTCCAGTCATGGAAGGAAAATGAAGCACACAACCTAGACTGATTAGATCATTACTTCCACCCAAAAACTGCATATCCTGAGCTGAGGTTGCTCAAGTCAGCCCTAAACGGTTCAAGGACAAGGAAATGACACCACCAAACCCCAATAATGTACAGAGTCCAGCATCATACCTCAGTGCATCATACCTCCCATTACCTTTGGGAGACTGCTCTGATACTTACATCCCCACAGGGATGTATGGTGGTATAAGCCTATAATCACATCAATTCAGAACGCTGAGGCTGAAAGATCACAAGTTCAAGGCTAGTCTGAGAAACTTAGCAAGATTCTGTCTCACAATGCAATAAAAACAGCTAGGGATATAACTCAATGGCAGACTGCCTAACGTGAATGAATTACTTAATGAAAAACTGCAATTTCATTTTTTGTACTTAAAACGACATCTCTGACATTTTTACTATTTTTAGATTTTGAAAAATAACTAGACATTGTTACTGCTTATCTTCTGAGAATGCATAACTGAACAACACATGAAAAACAAAGTCTTAAAAATCACCTGAAAAATGTCAATAGACATACATGAAGGGATGTTCAAAACTTTTAGTCCTTAGGGAAATATAAATGTATGCCACAAGTTATCCCTAGAACACCTAAAACATTAAAAAGTTCACAAAACCAATTGTTGAAAAAAATGGAGATCAATGGAATTTTTCATCTGCAAATGAGAATATATAATACTACAGTCTTTGTAGAAACAATTCAGCAATATACTGTAACAATTATGCGCTTATGTACTGTATCTGCCCGAGAAATGTAAATATGTCCACACAACAATCTGTTTCCAAAAGTACATGTAATATTACACATAAGAGTGAAAAAATCCAAATCACCCAGAGGTCCACCGGCAGGTAGCTGCATATACCAATGCAGGAATATATACATACACAAACACAATATGTACACATATATATAATACATACATATGTACATATATAATATATATGTATATATACATATCCATCCTACCCAACCTCATAGCTTAGCAATGCCTACATGTAAATGTGCTCAGAATATTTGCATTAACTTACAGTTGTGCAAAATCAGCTAATATAAACCCTGTTTCATAATAAAGTGTTGTGTATCTTATGTATTTTATTCAATATCTGTACCAAGAACACGGGCAACATGGTACACTGGACATTACCAGTCATTTACCCTTTACTTCCTGGCTGTTATCTGTGGTTCACTGCTGCCACTCAGCAGATTTCTAGAATGGAAAAGATCAACCTTCAGAATACCAAGTACACTTCCTTCTGAATATGCATCATTTCATACTGTCTTGTGATAATTCAACCTCTACAGAACCTAGGGATTCAATCTAAGTGAGTGCAAAGATATTCATACCTTTAAGAACACTAAATTTCAAACAGTGGTCCTCATACTTTGAAAGAATAATCTAATTTCCAACAACCCAACCCTCAAAAGTTTTGAAACAGTAAGTATAACATAAAGCACAGAAAAAAAAAAAAAACTGTCTTTGGCCCTATGACTAAAAAAGATAGCAGAGAAAAAAAAAATCTACCAAATAAAATGCTCCTCAAAATAGTAACAAGAGTAAAGAAACAAGGAATACATTCCTGGCTATTTAAAACATTAACAGCTCAGGAGATCATAAAGTAACAATGAAGCAGACAGGCTATATTTCTAAAGTTAAGGTTATTTAGGGTGAAAGGAGGAGAAGGTTGAAAAAATTACTACATATACAAAACAAGGCATCATAATAAAGAAATTCTTAAGACTACAAGTCTACCAAAATAAAAATAACTCCTTTTCATTTTATACTGATTCAACTTCCACAATAAATTCCAAAATGAAAATCAACTTTCCAATGATCTACTTGCCCACATTACATAGTAATACTCCTAAACCGCCTTTCTCAAGCCAACTATCATTCTTACACGATATAAACTACATGACTACACAGATAGGAAAAAGTTCTTCAGAAACAGAACTGACTTTAAGTGGGTACAACTCACATAAATATTTTAGAACTACTTGTAAATATTTTTAAAATATGGAACTTTGCTTTAAAAATAGCAATCAGTGACAGCCACTATCACCACCTCTAACCAACATTTATTTTACCATAAAAAAAACTGTTAAATATATAAGTGTTATGGCCTGAATCTAGCCATTTCCTCAAAGCTTCATGCACTCAGTGGTGTGGCTTTTGTTCAAAGGTGGCTGGGTTGAAGACATGTGAATATGAATTTAGGGTATATGATAACTAAATCAATCCACTGACTAGTTTAGCATAGTTTCAGGTGTGGAAAATGGGAAGGCCCACCTCAGATGTGGATGGCATCACCTAACAGGGTTGTAGCCTGTGTGAGATAAACCTGAAAGGAAGATTCACTGTAGCTGCTCTTCCAGTCTGCAATGTTATGGACTATTTCTCTTCTGCTACATCCTTCTTCCATGTCATCCTCCCTTGGAGATGGCCAACAGTAGACTGAGACTCTTACAAACTGTGAGCTATAAAATAAACCTTTTCGAGCCAGCCACAGATAGCTCAGCAGATTAAAGTGCCTGCTTAGGCAGATGCAGGGGCCGGGGTTCAATTCCTGGGGCACAATGCTGGCTCCACTACCGGGGTCTCACTGAGACGAATGAGACTGGGTGTGGTGACACACACCTGTAATTACAGTGCTTAGGAGGCTGAAAAACAAAAATGATCACTATGAGTCTGATCTGTGTAGTGACACCCAGTAGACCCTGTACTAAATACATTTAAAAAAAAAAAAGAGGAGTCAGGGAGATAGCTCAGTATAATAAGCGTTTGCCTGGCAAGCACAAAAGCCTGAATTCAATCCCCAGTTCTGCCAATAAATAAATAAATAAATAAATAAAAGCTTTTCTCCTTTAACCTGTGGGTATAAGTTATTTTGTCCTAGCAATGAAAAGGTAACTAAAACAATGGAACTCATTATTTAATCAATCTTATATAAATAAAATCCAAAATTATATCTGAAAAAAATATTTTGAAACTTTAGCAAGATGTATAAGAATATACAACAGCCACTTGCATTTGTTCATACTAGCAACACATCTTTAAAAGTATTAATAATGATAATTAGAAATTATCAACTACTTAGGAACAAAAAATGTGTCAGAATCTTGTAAGTAAACTTATAAGTCATCTAAAACACTAAAGACCTAATTAAAAGTATACCCTGTTCATGAATAAAGACTCGATGTCATAAATAATGTTTATAATCCCAGACTAACCTGCAGAAATTAATGGAGCTTATTCAGGAAAAACAACATTTTTCAAAGAACTGCCAAGATTAAACATTATTAAGGAAAACAGTAAAAAGCACAGCACCTTTTCCAATATTAGAAATTATGAGGAACCTAAACAAAAGTGCCCACAAAATGATAGAATAGACCTAGAAAGCGTCTAGCCTTTGTTTTAAGTGGATTCATGTGCGTTTACTAAAAGAAAGCAATTAATAGATAAATGAAATCCCACTTGCATGAAAGGCTGGTCATAAAAAAACTAATAATTATGCAATTTTGCATACTTTAGAACCAATAAAAGGCAAAAAGAAAAGTATAGTTATACTGGTAGTATGTAGAAATGGGATTACAAAAAGAATAATCCAGACCATCTAACTAAAAGGTTATCCTATCATGCAAAGTAAAAAGAAGAAAATTATAAAATCTGAACCAAGAAAGACAGACAAAATAGTATCTAAAATCACATACCTATACTTTTAGAAGAGAAAAATGACTAAAGTAGAAATAAGCATTTTAAGTATAATAGCTTTTTCTTGAAAACATTATTTCAATTTTCAAAGCAAAAAAAAATCTATGCAGGATTATTGAAAAGATATATATCAAGATATATGCTAGTAAAAAGCATATTCTAAAAATCAAAGAAAAAAATCTTACAAGCTTGCAGAGTGTATCTACAAAGCAAAAAAGATGAGCAACAGTCAAACCTGAATCTTTATACAATACCAAAAAAGGTTAAAATAACTAAATTTTAAAAATTAGTTGCCAATAATGTATATGTAATACCACTAAGAAAATTCATCACTAAGAATTATCCTAACATAATTATACCACTGAGTAAAAATATCCCTTAAAGTCTTACCTGATTGAGGACAGGAGAGGGAGAGAATACTATTGATTTTTTTGTACTATTGCAGAAAATATTCACTGAACATTTAAAAAGAATATAAAGTGTAAGGGCAAGGGTAGTGATAGCATGAAAACTGAACCAGTTCATCAAGCCTGAATAGAAGAATGAGACTAACAGTGAAATAACAGATGACAATAACAGATTAAATTTATCAGGTGTTACCATATGTGAATGGTTAAATTCCAAAAGACAAACAAATTGAGTTAGATCCTTTAAACATACAAAGAGAATCTGAAGAAAATCTCATTAAAAGTAGATACCAAAAATTTCTCAGAATTTAAAGCCAAACAAAAGCATATGACATATTCAAGTAATATAAGTACTGAATCCCATATATAAATATACAACTTTCAGAGAATATCTATCCTCATTACATGGTCATTAAAATCTCATGTATTTGAATAACAGGAAATGTTAACAAATTCCTAAAACTGTTACAAATTCAAATCTCTAAACAGTTCAAAAACTTGAAAACTCACAAAATACTATTTTAAAAATCATTCCTTGGACGGGATCAACTTTGCAAGTACAAAGGGCTTTCTAGTAACAACATGACAGAAAATTAAATGTTGCATTTAATAGAAACCAAAAAGATGAGACAAGACAAAAAGATGAAATGACAAATGATGAAAGAATGGACTTTTATAACTAATAAAACAGCACCTCACAAGTATTACTGAGAACAAAACAAACAGGAATAACATATACACAAATTTAAAATTGTAAACCAATAAATATGAAAACCAAAATAAAATTTTCTAGCTAGATTTTCCAGAACTATAAAAGATTTCTAAAACTTGATTCTGTAAGATAGAAAGTCCAAAATACAATAAAGCAAAATTTGGAAAATTTATCTACAATTCATTCAAAATAAGAAGGAAGTTTAGCTCTGAGGCAGTCGAATCATTAAACCTTCCAAGTACCATGTATTTAAGATGAACCACAACAGTTTTAAACCAAAAATTAACAGCAGCACCAAATTTGAACAGCTGAACCCACTAATTCTATACTAAACAATTTTAGAAGCACAGAAAAACAGAAAAAAATTATAACCATTTAACAGGCTAACTTTATCTTGACAGTCCATATGAAATAGATCTTATCTATTATATGAAATACACATGTATATTCTTTTATATGTCAGTTACTAAACATATACATACATACACATATTCTTTCATGTCACTGACACAAACACAGATAACTATATGTGGATATACTATGCAGGTACATAGATACTATACATACACTATATATAGATACTATACACAAACACACACAAATCCTAAATTCTAGGTTAAATTTTATTTTAGTATTTTACTTTATTTTTTTGCTGTTCTTGTTTTATTTTTGGCGGAACCAGGGTCTGAACTCAGACCCTTGTGCTTGCCAAGGAAGCACTTATTCTACTGAGCCATCTCACCGGCCCAATTTTAGTATTTTAAATTTGGAAATATGTTGAGAATAATAGACCATAACAAATTGGGTTTTACCAGAAACTGAAAGCTAAAATAATACACTTAGTGTGAACAAAGATTTGTGAATGACATGTACCCAAGTTTAAACCCCAACCTCAACACATACTAGGGGTAAATAAGACTTTAGTTCTCTAAACTCTGCTATAATATGAAGGTTTAAAAAAAAAAAAAAAAAAATACCTGCAATCTCAGCTACTCTGAAGGCTGAGGCAAGAGGATTAAATTTCAAAGCCAATCTTTACAAGTTAGAAAGATCCTATCTCAAACTAAAAATTTAAAAAGTGCTAGGAGCTCAGTGGTAAAGCCCTTGTTGAGCATGTGTAGAAACTGTGTCCAAGCCCCAGGACTAGAAAATGGAAAGAAGGAACAAAGAAAGGGAGAGAGGGAAGAAAGGAAGACGAAAACTGTCCAAAAATCTTAGTACATAATAAAATGTTTGTGATGTTAATTAGAATTATTTTACTGACATAAAATATACCATTCCTTGCCAAATACACACATCTGATACACTTACCACCTAAATCTGATTTAAAACATTTAGAAAATTTACTGTATGAGCAAATTTCTGTATCACAGTGAAAGAAATACACAAAACAAATAGTCTTTGGTGTAGTCTGTAATCTTAGCTAAATCATTAAAATAAAAAATGTAAAAGAGTATAAATATTACAGTAGTCAGAATGACACACTCAAGAAAATGTTTAATAACAGTTATTAGCGCTAATGAAAAATCATTAAGAAGGCTGGATTATAAAAATCAAAGTGAGAAAGGGAAGGATTAAGCAGGTGAAACTGTATCTTTCTGATCAAATTAATTGTTGCCAATATAACCAAACATTTCATAGTAAAATGTAGACCTTTTAAGTAACATTTAAGTAATGTTGTCTGCCAAATGCTGTATTGCATATTTTTGTTCTTAGATGGTATCTAAATTAGAAAATACGAGAGTCAGCCAGATAACTCAGTGGATTAAAACACCTGCTTAGTTAGGCACATGCACTGAGCAGGGTTCGCTCCCTGGCCTGCCACACCAGCCCCACTCCTGAGGCACAGGATTGAGACTGGGTGTGGCGGAGCACTCCTGTAATCCCAGCACTTGGGAGGCTGAAAACAGGAGGATCAGTACGAGTCTGATTTGTGCAGTAAGACTCTATAGGCCCTGAACTTAAATACAAAAAAAAAAAAGAAAATACATGTTATTTTCACTAACAAATTTCCAGTTTGTATTGTTTCACAAATTTTAACACCGAAATTGGTTAATCGGTGACCTCCTCCCACCCAATTCCCACCATTCATGAGATTAAGTGAAAGTTGACTATACAGATCTGTAAGACTCCTTTGCCTTCACTATTTATAGTTGGGTTTTTTTTATCCTCCCTATACAGAATAAGTCCTTGCTTAGCTCCAGGAAACACTCAAATTTAAAGAAGCTGCACTTGTCAAATCATTATAGCTTTCTGTTTGTTTTTAATGTATTTGGTACAGGTTCTCACTATGCAGCTCAGACTCATAGTACTCCTGTTTTCAGGCTCCCCAGGACTGGGATTACAGGTGTTTGTCACCCTGCCAGTCTCAGTAGACAGCTCAACCCACACTGCGGGCAGACTGGCACAGCATGTGGTACTGGGATCAAACCCCGGTCCCTGAGCTTGCCTAAGCTTACCTAAGCAGGCCCTTTAGCTGAGCTATCTCGCCGTTCCAAATCATTCTAGTTTTAAGGCTTCAAAAGATTTAGAAGCATTTTATGACCTGCCCAAATTCAAAGAAAGGTGATTTATATAAATGCACATCCTGTCTTTTCACTGCTTATATTCCTAGCAGGAATACAGTTCAAGCTTTCATTATGGTTCAATATTAAATCATTATTTATCAAATATTTGCTACTACGATGTACAGAGAACAATAGAGAACTTTGCATTTCAATCAGAAAGATGCCTTCATGTAAACAGTTCCCTCTTACTTTACCAAGTCGATTCCTGGAAGGAAACCTCGTAACACTATTCTAAAGATGCCTCATTTGGAGTTTTACATATTCAATTTCTGAGACCCTAGCACTATATTTGGGTAAAATCAAAGTATAAAGCCTAAAAACAGAGCTCCAAGGCCAAAACTACCCTAGGACTTAACTTAATGTGGTGTCAACTTTACCTCAGCTGTACTATCTACAACTCAGAAAAGTGGCTGTAAGTAGTCTTCTAAAGTTCAAAGCATGGCTTGGCCAAATGTCAGCAATCAAACAAAAACCCAATGGAGGAGAAAAGAGAGCCCTTGCTCTTAAATCTGAAAGTGTTTGTAATCTTGCTTTTCTTAAATTATTAATGCTATAACACTCTACAGTAAAATTAAAAAAGTTTTTTTGAACATATCTGGAACCTTCCTAATTACCATAACTATTCATTTAAAAAATGTGGAAGCTGGTGAAAAGAAATAAGGGAAAAGAAAAAAAGTATGAGAAAAGGGAACTAGAAACAAAGCTTTTCTAAATGAGTGGGAAAAGGGTTAAAGGGAGGGTGGGGGCATGGGATAAAAAAAGAATCAAGTTGTACCACATACAGGTACAAATTTCCCATAATGAATATGATCACTTCGTGATTAGGAATTTTGTAAAATGAACAGTACAATACAGGACACATTTTGTAAGATCATTTTATAATGAATCACCCAAAGAGTCATATACAAAGAATGCTGGAAATTTGTCCATACACTAAAGACCAAAGAATCCAGCTGAGGGCCTGGATCCCACAGTAATGTCCTGCATGAGTCCACCTGAAGACCTAGAGCTCCTAACAATGTCTCCCAAGAATCCAACTGGAGGCCTAAAGCCCATGACAATATCTCATGTAGGCCTGTTTTATGGATCTACAGTGGGAAGGCCCAAAGGTCAGTGGTGGAAGCTAGAAATACTATGCCTGTGTAATGAAGTATCTGTGCTAGCAGGCTGAGGGATCTGCACTGGAGCCATAAGTGATGCTCAAGGAAAGAACTAGAGCATCCCCAAAAGTACCAGAGCCGCCATCAGCAATAGTGAGGTCCCTTGGGCCAGCGAGATAGCTCAGTGGTCCAAAGTGCCTGCTTACAGAAGCTGGCCAAATAGCTCAGCGGATTAAATCACCTGCAAGCAGTCCCAGGGGCCAGAAGTTCCATCTAACCCCCACTCCCAGGTGCACTGAGACAGCAATTGAGGCTGGACGTGGTGGCACGTGCTTGTAATCCCAGCTCTTGGGAGGCTGTGAACAGGCGGATCACTGCAAGTCTGATCTAGTAATGAGAACCTGTACACCCTGTAGACCCTTCCCTAAAAATACCAAAAAAAAAAAAGTGCCTGCTTAGTCAAGCTTAGGCAAAGCACGCAGGGACACTGGTTCAAACCCTGACACCACACACGGCACCACCTCCACCCCCAGGGTGGGCTGGACTGGCCACCAAAAAAATAAAAAATAAATACATACAGCAAGACCCCAAGCTCCTCTGATGAGAAAGAAAGCTGAGTCCCCACCAGGAAAGCCCAACAATAACAAGTCTCTCCACCAGGCTGAGGAGTGCACCATCTTCCCCTCTGGAGCCACTGATGCTCAAAATGAGGACCAGAACTCCCCCAAAATAAACCTCAGCCATCCTCAGCAACAACGAGGTCCAGTGCTCCTCAGACAAGAACAGCCAAGTGCACAAGGAAAGCCAGCATGAAAAGATCACCCAGCAAAATCACCCAAGAGAACCAGCAGCTTCCAACAGCTTCTCTAACAGCCTCTGAACAACCTCTCCAGTTCTGCCTCTTACCCTGCTAGTAGGTAAGTTCCCAGGTGGGCCTCCCACACACAGCACAGCACAGCACTAGTTCAGTTCAGGTGGGTGTAACAAGCTGACCACCAGTTGGCCATCCACCACAATCATGTGTACCAAAACTGTACCAATGAACTCAATTAAAAAAAATAACATATAAGCACATTACACATACATTTTTTAAGAAGCACAATATAAAAAACTTTTAGCTGTGCAACATACATTAGTTACATCTGCTTTTACTGATAATCCTTTAAGTTTCTAAGTGAAGGAGTTTCACTTTTGTTTCTTCTAAAGTGTTAAGTTCACTTCCTGGTTAGCAGTTTGAAGTCTATTTCCTACTTCCTGCTTGACACATTTAAATGTCAACTTAGCTGAGATAGCTGGTTTCAAATATTTATAACACGTTAAATAAATATTAGCATCTCTAATATGGGCAATAAAATTGTGTGTTAACAGAAAACAGACACATTTCAGCATTGAGAAAATGCTTTTTAAAGAAAAACAGAATGGAAACAAAAAAACAATTACACGCTCTAAAAATTTCCTATCAATGAAACAATCTAAGGCACACAGAGGCCAAAAAATAAATAAAAATAACATCATTATGGAAATATTTTATATTAAAAATGCTCTTTGTGTAAGAAGGTCCTCATTAAACCAGCAAATTAGTCTTCATAATTAAGATCAGTTTTGGTAATCTGATTCGTAATGCTGTACTTTTATGCATGCATCTCTGAACTACGCAATGGTATTGTTGGACTCTATCCTAAAGAAATAGGTAGTCAAAATGAATCTTACAAAACTCAAAAGCTCACAAACTTATTGCCATTTTTCAAATTTAAAAGATGTGAATTCATGAGCTACCTTTCCCACTTTAAAACAGGCTTGAATACTCCAACAGTGAAAACAATCATAAGCAAAATACTACGTTTTAGCTGTCACATAGTTTTCATAAGACATGATGCTTTGTAAGTCAGTTCTACAATATACTCAATGGCAACCACTGCAGAGTAAGCCACAATACAAAGGGTTAGAAAGTAAACTACTTCAAACTCCTATTATTAAATCTTGAGTTATTTCGCTGTAACACATCAAAGTCTGCAAAGAAACTTATTTTACCAGTAACATCAACGAACAAGTTTCAAAAACAAACTTGCCCACAATGCCAAAAATAAAAATGCACTATCCCTGCTTTCCAAAATTACTGACCATTTTCAACTACCTCAAATAGTATAAAATTTTAAAAACGATCTCAATGCAAAGTAAGTTGTTAGTATAGACCCTATTTTAGTATAAGGTTTATTCTAAAGTCAAGCAAAGGTACACTACAACGGTGTGCCAAAACTACAACAGGGTGGGGCATTCGTTACCCATACAAACCAAGCAGAAATAGCTTGGTGGCTATTCACAACAGATCTAATTACCCCTAAATTCCAGCACGACGAAGACACTATTTCTCTTTTGCCCAAAATCCTGTTTACACAAATTAGAAAACTAAAAGAAAAAAAAAAATCAAGTGGTGGTCAACTACTCTTCAGAACGTGATGCAAGCCATGATAGGGCACTTAAGATTCTGAAAGAAAGAAGTAGACTAGAAAGGTGACCTTTCAGCATTCGCACAGTAAGGATTTGATGATTCACAAACGTTTTACATTTTTTGCACAAAGTGAATGACAAATTAAATGCACGACTGGTGCACGAGTAAAGGGTGAACGACAGAACAAGGTCAAACTTAGGGGACAAAAGATTCTTGGAATAACATAGCCTGAAAGATTACCGTTCCTAATTGTATCTATGTTGAGAAGAGAAGAGAAGAGAAGAGAAGAGAAGAGAAGAGAAGAGAAGAGAAGAGAAGAGAAGAG
>NDGM011091640.1:0-11963 GCA_002564305.1 Octomys mimax
AAATAAATAAATGTTTAAAAAAATTTTAAAAATAAAAAAAATGAACTTAATTCATCAAGTGACTTGATACAAGACTGAGCAGAGGGTCATTAGGACTATGAGAGGTGCAATTAGTGTAAGTGTCATTAGAAACCAAATCTTCAAGCTTTAGAGACTCAGATTTTTGGGGTAAATGGTTGAGTTAATGGAGCCCTCCATTTGTTAGTTATTGCTTTCTCTTCCCTTCTTGGCTCGCCACCTAACCTTTACTGGCATGAGGGGAAGCCAGGGCACTGATTTTGTCTTTGGCATGTCCATGGAGCACAATGGTTATTTTCTAAGTTCCTGTCATTGTAGGCTGCCCGTTTGCTTGTCTTAGGGCCTGTTCTCACAATTGCTGATGCAGAGTTGGATTCTTTACTTCCAAAACTGTTGTGTTTTATGTTAAAAGAAGCCCCACAGAACTGCGCTCTATGCTAGACTTTGAGTCAGCTGCTAATTTCTCCTCTTTTAGTACTTATTGTTTGTTTTAATTTTAAAAATTTAAACATAGTTTCAGTGGTTTGTATTTTACTTGGCAAAGGAACAGGAAGAAATACATGAACTCCATCTCCCTGAAATCACAAGTTAAGGGGAGCTCATCTTTATTTTACACCGTATTTTTCACATTCGGCAGATGTTTAAAATACTTCCAAGAGATAAACAGCAAATATCCTGATGGCAAAATGAAAAGACACACATTTGTTGGCCATTCCTTACACCATTATTAAATATTTAAAGACCAAGGAAGGTAATTAATATATTCACTTAAATGTTAGCAAGAAAATGTAATAGATCACAATACAGCAGAAATAGCACATGAACATGAGCATTATTTACCATTTCTTCTGTTCCAGTCCTATTCTTGCCTCTGTCCATTTTTTTGTGCTGTAAATAAAACTGACCTTCTCAGTCATAAAGAGTATAGATATAAACTAAACATATATTTAAATATCAGTAAATTATTGTTTATTTCCAAATTTTAATAAATATAGATAGAAGTCACAACAATTTTTTCAAACAGCCCAGCAAAGCTCATGGCTCTCTGTTAGATATGAACCTCTTTTGATGGTTACTCCATAATTTAAATGTAGAATAGTTAAAGTTTAAGGAAATATAGAGTTAAATGAGGTATATCTGAATTGGGAGAACTTATGAAAGGGAGAAAGCCATCAACAGTTTGGGAGATTCAGCCAAAAAGTGTGAATTTCAATAGAGGGCATATTCACTTTTCTCAGCACAGCAAAACAGACAGAACTTCTGGATATCCTGACATAGGCTGATGAAAGCAAAATAGTACATTCACATACCTCTTTCTGATATGGAAGAGGGCCAACTAAATGTAATCATTTCATGAGCAAATAAAAAATAGGATCAAAAAGATTGTTCTAACATGATATTAAAAGAGATCTATTCTGCAGTGAGTAGATCTTGCCAACTGAAGAAGACATAAGAAGCTGGGAAATTGGCGTGTTTGATTGTATAGGGTTGAGAAAGACAATGGATACATTTGTTCTGCCTTTGACCAAGACAAGTATACTGCAGTGTTTTACATGTTTTTATTATAAAGTTTTGCTCATCAATTCCTTTTTAAAGTGAGGACTTTCTTTTTTAAAATATATTTGAGGGAAGGGTCTCCAGGGTGTTCAGAGTTTTACCACTAGATCGGACTCATAGTGAGCTGAGATTACTGGTGCACGCCACCACATCCTGTCTCAATTGCCATCTCATGCACCCCAGAGCAGGGCTGGCACGGCAGGCCCTGGGATTGAACCTCTGGCCCCTGTGCCTGATTACAGGTGCTTTAACCCACTGAGTTATTTGGCCGGTCCACGACATTCTATAATATAATTATCTTCCATTATCTTTTTCTTCCATATGTGTAGACTCAAGGAGTTGTTCAGGAAGTTTAACATTTGAAGTATTGAAATTCTCTTTTTACTTTATCCAAGCAATTTTCTTGGCCAATAAAATGGCTATGAGGTTGTATCAGAAATGTCTGCATTTTAGTAATAAGGGCATGGAGTCATATGTTGATGCAGCATCTTTCACTTCTGAATTATTTCCAGTGATTTAAATGCACCTCATTAATCACCAAGCATCATTGGACGCCCATAGAGGGTGGTTTTAACATTATCATCAACAATTAAATAATACCACAGAGATCAATTTAATTTTTTACAATATAAAGGAACTGTATATTTTACTTTCAAAAGACTCATTTTGAATAAAAGGGAAAGACACTGAAATATAAACATACTCTCAAACTCACTGTCAAATATCAATGGGATAATTATATAAAATGAATTTGAGATTGAGAATGAAGAAATTACTCTCTTTAGAATGTGTTATATTTTTGTAAAAGATGGTACAAGTCGTTTCAGGCCTCTGGGATATGATGAAGCATATTAAAAGAATAATTTAATTTATTAGTGATTCAGGTATACTTCTTTGATCCCTGACTGTGTTTCTGAAAATTTATAGAAATTAAAATTTAACTAAAAAGAATAGAAATATATTGTTAGCTGTATGGAAATTTCAAATGGTAGTTATAATAATCATTTATCTATTGTATCAAAATGCACTTAGCATTCTAAATTTCATCAGAAGAGTTTACATACTGTACTTAGTGGAACTGAACCTACATTTTATTGGAGTGAAAGTAAATCTCTCTTTTCTAAAATATTTGTAGAAAATAGTTTATACCCAGGAAAAATTTTCAGAGGAACATATTTTCTTTATAAGAACTGATAAGAAAATCTGCAGTCCCATAAATTAATAATACTATATTTTTTCCAGGGCACAGATGAAGTATATACATGGGTCTATCATCAAATTCAAGTGTTATCTAAATTATTTTTACCCATAGCACTGACTTTGTTCTTTGTGAAAGCATTGTTGATTCTATCGAATGAAATTCCTGTAAAAGAGTAAGACAAATTTCCATTTTGCTGCAGAATTTCTTTAAGAAATGATTTACTATCAGCACAGTCCCTAATTATCTCAGTATATTTACTTTGATATGCAGAGGACTCGTGTGGAACCCTTAAAAAATACATTGTTGAAAAAGAATAAAGTTGAAATCAAATTTTAACATGTAAAGAATTCAGAAAAAGTGACTTCATGCTGTGAGTTACAGTCTTCAAGAGCATGACACGCAATATTAAACATTAACAAGAGGTCTAGAAGTAGAAATGCAAATGTGTGGCATGTCATCTGTTGCACAAAATTCCAAAGTGTTATTTATTATTCAAGAAGCACAAAAAAGCCAAAAATTTTTGAGAAGTGAATTATACTAAATAGAACTATATTTTCAATTGTAATGTACAGTGGCCAGTAACTCCATCTGAAATTGTTGTTCACAAAAGTTTAGCTTACAAAATGAATTCAATATAGAAGTACATTTGTCATTTCACAAACTGGGGTACTTATTCACTCTTTATGAATAAGTGATTGCTTTTGTGAGACAACTTTCATTGCATATGTGTGTAGATTTACTAACACAAAAAGCTTTCATAAAATAAGAATCATATTTTGAGGTACAACATGTTAAAGAATCTGGAGAGACACATTTGTTACTTTTACTGAGGATGGAAAGGCACACGTTTTTTTTTGTTTTCTTTCCTTCCTGAAACATTTGTGCTGTGTCAGGTTGAGAGACCTGCCAGAATAACTTCTTTGGGGCTATAAATGATAATGACCTGCATCTGTATAGAGCACTATACCACTTTTAAACAGCATCATGTATTTATTTTTCTTATGTTCTATATAATAATTGGAAGGGGATGACAGTGAGGATTTCCCTAATACATGCCTGCTTCTTAAATGTTTCAGTCTCACTGAACAGATTCTTTCTCTCTTACTGTATCTATTGTACCTTTCAGATTTCATTTATTCTTTCAGGTTCTCAAACTACTATGACAATACGATGTTTGCACATGCAAGTCTGATTTATTTCACTTACCAATAAATTCTCTAGTTGCATCCATTTGCCTATAAAAGCCTCGAATTTATCCTTTTTATAGGGGAGGAAAAGGAAAAAAAGAAGGGAAAATATATTCATGTTTATATGCAGGACAGTTTGGATAATTGTACTGCTGATTTCTGCTGGTCTATTAAAGGAGCAGTTAATTCTTAAATTCTTTTTCTATAAATTTCTTATAACCTTTTAAAAAATTTTTTTTCACGTTTATATCTGATAACCTAAACAACTAATTTAGATAACATTATGCAATATAACAACCATAGTTGAATTTCTATTACTTTGTTTAATGAAATTTGCTACTGTTCCTATTTTTAACCATTTTATACTCTTTACAAATAAAATATAATAATGATAATAAATTATCTCTTCTCCCTCCTCCTCTTTCTCCTTCTTCTTCATCCTTTTCTTCTTTGTCCTCTTTGTCTTTGTTTACTTTGTCTTTTTTGCCTTCTTCTCTTTCCTTCCCCCTTTCTCTCTTCCAGCCAAAGAAGGATAAGGAATCTGGAATCACTGAAGGCAATATGATGACAAAGAAGACAAAGAAAGGAGTGGAAGAAGCATGGAGGTAAACCAGGTCAGCAGAGATAGAGAAGGAGAAGGAGGAGGAGGAAGAAGAGGAGAAAGACGAGAAGGAGGATGAGGAGGAGGAGGAGAGGATATTTATTATCATTATTATTATATTTTTATTTGTAAAGAGTACAAAATGGTAAAAATATTAAGAATGATAGCAAATTTCATTAAACAAAGTAATACGAATTTAACTATAGTTGTACTGCATAATGTTATCTTCAACTGGAAGCTTATGTTCACTTTAACTAGGTTTTCATGAGTTGTCGGCCATCAGTTGCTATGTGTGTATTATTATGATTATTTATTTATCGATAGAAGTTAGCAAATAATGAAGGACACTGCAACCAAACAGAGAGATAAGGGAGAACTGCTATCATTTTCTCTTGTTAGGAGCATTACTCACAAGGTTGAACATCGAAATTGGAGGGGAATTTTATATTGCTCTGAGCTAAGTCATACACAGGTAAAGAGAGAACGGAGAACCGACTCAGAGAGTTTGATATGTAGTGACGTATTTTTCCATCAGTGTTGTTCCCATCTAGTACAAATCTTAAAATTCTGCATAATATAATAAGATAATCATTATTTGTCTGATTAGCCTTTTGATTTATACCAGAATCTTTTATAAAATGCCAACATTTCTTAAGTGCCTTTGTCAAATCAGAAAAATAATTATTAAAGCTGTAAGATATCTCTTTACTTCCTATATAATCACATAATAGAATATATAGGATTCTATTCAATTTGGCCCAATTAGATCTTGGATTATTTTGCTGGTAATACAGTGATTTCAAGGGTTTATGCCACATTTCTCTAGTTGTTTAATAGCTGAGGTTTTTCTGTTGATATTTTATCAGTGGAATTCCTAGAAAAGATCTTGATTGAAATATCTACAAGATATTTCAACCTAACATATATAACTTTTACATTTTAGAAGCATAACTTTTAAAACTATAAATAATTATACAGACAAGTGCTGGCCAAATACTTTAGCAGATTAAAGCGCCTGCAAGCAAGTGCAGGGAGGAGGTGATCCCTAGCCTGCCGTACCAGTTCCGCCCCCAGGGAATGCTGAGACAGTGATTGAGACTAGGTGTGGTGGCGAGCGCCTGTAATCCCAGCGCTTGAGAGGCTGTAAACAGGCGGATCACTATGAGTCCAATCTAGTAGTGAGAACCTGAACACCCTGTAGACCCTTCCCAAAAAAAAAAAAAGTTACACAGGCAAAATAAGGAGTGAATCTGAAATCCAGATAGTATAAGTAGATGCAAATATTTTCTAAAATAATGGCACTACCCTGGTATTATTGATATAAATGTAAGGAAGAACAGCTTTTTCTGGTCAATGCACCAACAGCAATAGGTGATAAGGAGAGAAAAGAGGCATGAGCTCGTACATGCTAGAAAGTGTCTCAATTTTGCTACTGCTGATTATGTCAGCAAAGGAAAAGCCTTTTACAATGATTTTCTTTAAGGAATAAAATGAAAAATAAAGAAATTAAGAGAGTTGAATTACACACTTGCTGTGTCAACAATATCACATTCCCCTGTGACCTGAAGAATGCAGGCAAGAGGGCCAGTATGCAAAGTTTAATGTTTTTTTTGTTTTTGTTTTTTTTGTTTTTACTTTTTTGTATTCTTTTAGGGAAAGGTCTACAGGGCATTCAGGGTCTCACTACTAGATAGGACTCATAGTGATCTGCCTACTTACAGCCTCCCAAGAGCTGGGATTACTGACACACGCCACCATGCCCAGTCTCAATTGCTGTCTCAGTGAGCCCTGGGAGCGGTGGCTGGCATAGCAGGCCGAGGGGGGATCGAACCCCTGGCCCCTGCACCTGCTTGCAGGTGCTTTAATCCGCTGAACTATTTGACCAGCCCTGAAGTTTAATGTTTAACTCTAGGACTTTTGGTCTTCCATAATTTGCAGTGTCATGGCGAAGGTGTGGATAAAGAATTATGGGGCTGCTCTAGAAGAGCTTTGCATTTGTGAATCGGAGACAAAGGTAATTACTTCCAATCAGGTAAAATAGCAGCTCTTTCCAGAAATACTTCTTGGCTACTCTTCCAGAAACTCTTCTTGGCTAGTTCAGGGTCATAGAGCACACATATATTGGCTTAGCAATCATTGTTTCAGCCTTGTATAGGTGTGTGGTTCTATAATTCATGGTTTACTACCTCCGTCCACTGTGATTAGAAGCTTCGGGAACATAGCATGCTGTTTATTGTATTGTACCTTGCACAGTGATTAGTTTTTGATGAGGTGCTCAATAAATGTTTATGAAAGAAATACACAAAATTACAGAGCATGAATTGCTGCATGTTAGAGTTCCTTGTCTGTTATAGCAGTGTGTCTTGTGGAAGCAAAGGACAAAAATTACATGGCTACAAAAAGCTTAGAGAGTATTCCCAAGGGCCTGGAGGCTATTTTTAAAGCTCAATTGCATTGTTCATCTAATCAGTCCTGGCACAGCAGTCAGAGAGAAGAGTCACATCTGTTGACCATCATCTGGAGCCAGACTATCTGGATTCAGATATCTTCTCTTTCACTGTCTGATTAGGTGAATTTGGGCCTGTCGTTTATTACCCCTTTGTTCCTCAGAGGTAAGCAAAGCAATTCTTAATGTTTTATAGTTCCTCTGTGTATGAAATAATTATCCTATCTGAAATAGACTCTAGGACAAAGCAAACCTTCAATAAATACTAGCTATTATCACTTATCACTAATAATCATCCATCCTACTGACCTTCGATTGTTCAAATCATAGATCCACAGACACGTCATTGTTTAAAGCTGGTGGGTGGCACAGCAGGGCAGGAAGTTGTGGGTGACTGCATAGTGGTTTTGAGGCCAATAAGTCAGTAGTTAAAAGTATTTTGTAGGTCACTAATGAATAATTAAGTGGATCCCTAATTGTTCAAACGTCTTTTACTCAGAATATATAAAATCTTATTCAAAGATGCTGCATTTCATTTGTCCAGATCCTCTATGCAGTATGAATCATGAGAAACTGCCTTTGCAAAACTTTTGATCAAACTCAAATTCATTTATTTCTTAACAGTGTCTTTTATAACTTGGCTTTAGTTGGCTTCTCCCATCCATTACTTAAGTGTTGGTACAGTCACTTCAGGTAGATGTGTGTCTATGATAATACATATTTCATCCTCTGGAGTCTTGCCTCTTTAGCTATAATCCCAGATATTTTCTTACAGAGACAGGAACATGGAATTAGAGTTGCACTGCTATTTAAGCCCTCTCACTAATACTTTCAGTTGCTAAAAATAGCTGCCTTAATATTACTTTTATCTTGAGGTTGAAATTTTCATTGGCAAAGTCTAAGTTAAAAGAAATAAGCCAGTGGAAATTTATATCAGGAGAGGCAATTGTAATGAAGATACAGTGGTATTTTATAATATCTTACATAGAATCACATTTGGGTCTCAGAAATTACTAAATTAATAAATAAAATATAAGAAATGTAATTTTTATATACATTTACTTCATCTTCTTTTTTGGACTGACAGGCTTTCTTTAGTACAAAGTTCACATAGATTAAAGATCTTAAAATTTAGCATAAGGAAATTGTTATAGTCTTTTTAATCCCTTTTCTTTGCCTAACATGCAAAATATCTTCTATTTTACAATGATGGTATAAAAAAGCTAGGAATATATCAAATCCTGTATTTACAGCCCAATTATAATTAACAGATTTAAAAACTCATGATGTTAAAGCTTAACCCTCAACATGATTGGCTTGAAAGGATTAATAAACATGTCTGTGTCTGGTATTTAATACTTTAAATTGCTAAAAATAGCTGTCTTAATTTTACTTTTATCTTGAGGTCAAAATTTTCATTGGTGAAGTCTAAAAATGGTTATGGATACATAACTGTGGGCTACATCTAGTCTACTACGTCTTACTCTCTGGCACTCTTTCTGAACAATTCTGCTCTGGCCAGCAGGAGGTGAGCATCTTCTCCCTGCAAGCTCTTCCAACATGATGTTACTGCCTTAAACCCAGCTTAGCATGAATTGAACCCTCTAAAACCGTAAGCTACCTCCTCCATGACATCGCGGGTTTCAGTACATTGTATGGCAAGAGAGCTGATCACTGCAAATGTCCATGATCATTAAACTATAAAGAACTTGCTGTATTATATGTATCAATTCTTCTATGGATGGTGTATGTATTCACACAAATGTTTATACATGATAATATATAATATATTATATAGAATATATTATATTAATATAACTAACAACATATATTGTATATAATATAATGAGTGTCAATTTAGGAAATTTTTCTAAGTACAATATTTTTAAAATTCAAAGTGATATAGTGATGCATAGTGTAAAAATAGTAAAAAAAGTCTCAGTGTATAGATGATACTGTTAAAACATTGGCCATAAGATTAGTGAGGACAGAATACATTTACCTTTTGTTTTTCATGGTCTAGAACAAAGAATAGCATACATTATGGGAGTCTGTCAAATAAAAATTAACTCAATAAATATTTTTATAAAAATGAGAAAAAGAGCAGCAACAACAAAGCAGAAAATTGAAACATATCTAATCACAAGGGAATACAATTGAGCTTACAATACACATTGAGGATTTCATGATAGTGCAATGATTTACATGCCAGCTTTAAAGAATATTTACATATTCTTAGTTTTAAAGATATAGTAGAATCAGACTCCCGAGATATTTAGTTGTCTCCAGATTGATGCTTGAACTTCATATGTTCTTCCTTCTGATTTTTTTTTTTCGGTTATACATTTCCCAAGCCGGAACTTATAGCTCAGGGTTTCAGACAAGCTGTAAGGCCGCCACCCCGAGGGACCTTGCAGTACCATTTGTTCACCTTCACCTCCAACCTTTAATAAAGATGCTGTTTAATCAGGGGCAGAGAAAAAGATGAAAAAATACAAGGATAGCTCGTCACTTGAACTCTAGACATCTCTGTAGTGCTAGAATTAGTCATCATGATTGCAAGTGTTGCCATGATTCAAAGTGGCACACTCCTCAGTAGGAATACTACCTTAGGGGCTAGGGATATACCTCAGCGGCATAAGCGCCTGCCTGCCAAGGGCAAGGTCCTGAGTTCAATATCTGGTACTGCAAAAAAAAAAAAAAAGGAATACTACCTTAAATGTGCACGTGGAAGGATCAAAAGATTAATATAGGAATTATTTAATCTCAATGGCAGATTTGCTTAAAAATTAGATTTATAATATTACACAGTTTATGTATGTATCACATTACCAAACTCGAATATACAAATTTGTATGACTAAGAGTTTTAGCATATTAGATTTAATAGGAGCAACTGAGAAATGTACAAAGCGGAAAGGAACTAACAAACTGGATGAAAGAATATGTAAACCTCAACGGTAGAAGAAAATCAGTACCATGTGATTTTTATAAGAATTTTAACACCTAGATTTCACAACTTTCCATGAATCCTCTGAGAGCACAAAAATATTCTCCTGACATACTCTGCTGATGCCTGTGTATGCTTAATTCTAAAGAAGTTGGAGTAAGCAAAAATAAATCAAAATGAATTCTCTCTCATAATCATATATTAGAAAATCTTAAAAAATTATATTCACAAGCAAATTAAAACTTTTAATTACAAAAAAATGGGTTTGGTCCTGGAATTCAAAGCTGAATTATTTCAGGAAATTTATTTATACATTATATATATTAATTATATAATATACATATTATACACTATATATATTCATATATCTCATTGCATAAGCTGAAATAAAGTATATGATTACCTTCAAAGTTCTAGAAAGTATGGAAATAATAGTAATAATAATTATTATTATTTTTATTTTCATTATTTTGTGGTACCGGTGATTGAACTCAGGACCTTGGGCTTGCCAAACAAGCACTTATGCCACTGAGCTATATCCTTGGCTTAAGTCCAAAAATTCTTAAGATTGGAAAATGGTGTCACTAGGAGCATTTATTATGAACCACTTTATCTAGAGCCACAAAGCTGAAGCCAACATTTTCTAATTATTCCCATAAGACAGTTGCAAGGAAATTTACTGAGATGATGCAAAATTGCAATTCAAGTTCCCTAGACCCTAAAAGAACCCTGAGGTTTCCTTTTTATTAAAATTGTCTCCATACGCACATGCTAAATTTAATTTTAATATTAATTACTTAGAAGAAAATTGATCAATCTGTTTTTTAGCCACATTTTAAACGACAGCATTGCAGACAATATTGCAGAGAGCTCACTCGGATGAAGAGATGGTAGCTGTGTATGGTACGTGGTGCACAGGCAGAACAGCACGGAGAACAGCCCGCACTTAGAGCAGAAAGTTCTATTAGATGACACTGCTCTACAGAATGAGCAGCATCCACACGTAAGAGAAACTTGTCCTTAGGATAATTGCCGGAGTGTTATGCAACCTTCCTCTCCCCACCCCTTTCCCCCGGTATCTCATTGTTTGTAATACTGATATCAAACACAAGCTCATGAGTCCATCCTTAAACCAATACTTAGGAGCAGCAGGAAGTTTTCAGGGGTAGAAGATTGCCCTGACAACCTGGCATCAGATCTCAAGAAGGCAGCGTTAGGGCACTGCTGCGGGCCCGCTTTAGAAGCTGGTGTAAGTTCATGTACTTTGAGGCCCATTTGGACCTTGAAAACTAACTAGATGCACATATTTTCACAAGATTTCACCTGAGAAGATTCCCTGCATAGAAAAAGACGAAACTATAAATATGCCAAGACCATGGACAGTCAACCATCTCTGCAATGATGAATTTGAAAAAAGTACAAAATATACACCATATTGTGAAAAAGTTATTACCAGCCATTCACCACCTAGTGAAGAAGCCAAAAAGAGATTACAGAAGCATTGCCCAAGCTACTGTTTGTCTGTTTGCTTCAATCCGTATCTCCTCCACACCAGACAAACGCAGTGAGAGGCAGCACCAGTGGGAGAGGAGATGAGCAAGAGTAAAATACAAAGCCTTCAGGTGATGGAACAGAGGTTGTTTCAGAAAAAGGAACAACTTTTGGAATTTTTCTTCAGGTCATTTTTGTAATTAATGTGATTATGTAATATGTACTTTTAGAATTGGCATATAACTTCCAGTAGTGCTGGTCATAAGGCCATCAAGAGACAAACAAACAAACAAACAGAGTGAGACTGGGCGTGGTGCTGTGCACCTGTAATCCCAGCTCTTGGGAGGCTGCAATCCCAAGCGCTTGGGAGGCTGCAAATAGGTGGATCACTATGAATCTGATCTTGTGGCAAGATCCTAAACAACTTGTGGACTATTCCCTAAATACCAAACAGAGAGAGAGGGAGAGAGAGAGAGAGAGAGAGAGAGAGAGAGAGAGAGAGAGAGAGAGAGA
>NDGM011091641.1:0-16140 GCA_002564305.1 Octomys mimax
AGCGCAAGGGCCTGAGTTCAATCCCCGGTTCTGCTAAATAAATAAATAAATAAATAAATAAATAAAAAATTAACAACATAGAGGTGCAAAGGATTACTAACAAAATAAAGCTGATGCTCTTAAGTTCCATATTCATTTCATGAACCAGGTATAAAACCAGAAGATAAATTGAAAACAGTTAATTTTATTGTTTAAAATCTATTCCTGGGGAAGAGAGACTGAGTTTCTATATTTCGCTATACTTTTTGTTTAGGGCTAAAATGTTTGTCTATAAGTGCTTTTAAAATAACTTACAGGATAAATTGAAAGGAAATGCAGATGGTTCACACAAGCGAGACACTGGAACATCAATTCATTGTTTTCAAACTTTTGAGTGACTCCGTGGGCCAATAACAGTATTGATCACAACTTAGCTCAGGGCTCTAGAGAGGTGCAAGTGGTCTAGGATGTGACAGATGGATGTCAGACCTGGTTTTGGTCCAGATCTCCTGGGAAATGTATGGGTAACCTTGTGATCTTGTGGTTGGAAGAATTCACTTTTGGTAGTTGGCTTTGTTTTACAAAGAGTAGAAGGGGAAAAAGCAAGGTCAAGTAATATATGTACTATGATACCAGAGCATGGAGCTTCCTTGTGAGGCAGTTGAATTCCATGGAGAGAAGTGATCATGACTACAGATAAGGTGAATTTAGTGCTATATAATTGAGAACTCCTTTCAAAAACGTTTCAAATTATTTCTGCCAATGCTTTCAAAATTTCTTAACTGAGTAGAAATGTTAGTGTATTTAAAAGAGGGCAGGGTCCTTTTCTGTATTTTATTTCTTGGTCCACTGAATACCAACCACTGAGCGAGTAAATTTAAAATGAAATTATAGGGCTGGGGAGATAGCTCAGTAGAATAAGTGCCTGCCTAGCAAGTGCAAGGTCCTGAGTTCAATCCCTGGTACTATAAAATAAAATAAAATTATATGAGAGTTAGCACACATTACTGCTAGGTCCACAAAGTGAGTAGAGACAATAGGATGCAAACACAAACTGGTGTTATTAAATATGTCAACTCTTTGTCATGTGTTCTAAAATTATAATCTAAAACCTGTTCTGATTCCATAAAAGTGAAATAGATATATTTCATCAGCTTCTCCACCTTGCATTTTAGACATCCTGGAAACAATATACTCAACAGGTGTAAGGAAGCTCTGAAGTTGTAATCTAGCAAATAGACTACCAAGTGACCTTGAAACTTGAAAAGGGATATGACACAACTTTCCTAGGCTTTCTTACTGCTTCCTTTGTATCCTGAAAAAGGGCTCTCCAGACATAGCCAAGGAATAATGTAACCACCAAAACAGACAAAAATCTAAGAAGTGATTGGCTTAACAATAAGCAACAATTTTGCAATGATTCCTCTATTCCCATCCCAAACAGACAGGCAAATGGCAACAATCTCCTCTATAGCCCCTCATATCTTTTAGTTTTTATGAAGGAAGACTGTGGATTTGATTTCCATTTCCCAACCTTGCTGAAACTAGGGATGCGCATATCTCCTGGTCAAGGCTCAGCAGGAAGTTAAGTTAGATGCCCTACCTAGAAGAATCAGACTACAATTCCTCTCATAGGACAGTGCCTAGGTCTAGGAGAGAGATGATAGTCCATCTTCAAGTTGACAGAGAGAGGAGTTGTTCTGATGACCCTGTCAGGACCGTCAGTAGAGTCTGTTGGTGAAGCTAATCTGCTTTCACTATTGCAATGATACCGAATGAGTGATCCAGAGCAGTCACAGTTAGCTGGTATTCTGCTTCCCCTGCTCCAAATATACCAAGTGTTCACAAATGATACTGATGGAGTTTCAGTTTGGTAGTTCCACAAATAAATAAGTAGACAGATATTGCTATATGTTCTTATCTATATGCTTATATAATACATGATTGTACAATTCATGCTTTTATAATACATAGTCTGATAAATATATATACTTTACATACATATACTTATGTAATATATATGGCTATATAATATACATGTTATATGTATTTGTAAATTTAACATATAATCCAGTCAGTATACTTCTTATGTACATGAAACAAACTTTAAAATTATGATTCATGCACATATTTATATACCACTGTATGTGAAAGAAACTTTTTCCTTCTCTGTACCTTCTGTGAAACCTTGGAAGCTTCCAGGAGGAGAACAGATGTGGTGAATACTAACTTCTCTTTGGGAGACTGAGGTTGCTGATATTTTCAGGTCAGTAGCAGGAGGAATACTGTGCCTAGTGAGACACTAGAAAGAAGATCCTGGCAGAGAAGTAAGGAAACCTCTCAGCACACAGAAAAAATAAGTGGTACCAAATCTGGACATTTCTAAGAAGACTATTCAGCGAGCGGCATACACTTTTACATACTTCCTTGAGACTCTTGGGGAAATGGGAATCTTGGGCTGAGCCCCCAGACCCAGGAAACAGGATCTATGTTTATAGTCTACACTACCCATCTATGTCTCCACCAGGGGCTTTGAGAACAGGGTTGAGAGGCTTGGTCTGAGCAGAGAGGATCCCCGCTGAACTCAACCCAATGCCCCCTACTCCTAACCTAGATCTTTTGGCACTGCTAGCTGATTACACCCTAGAGAACTTTTCTCCTGCCTTATATACTCTCCTTGCTGACAGACCAACTGGGAGAATAGGAAAATGTTGAGGGTCCAATATATTGTCTAAAAAGATTGTATATCACACTTTGTCAGAGCCATCTTGGGTGACATTAAAATTGACTACTCAAATTTTTCTCTGTCCACTAGGCCTAAGGAATTCATTGTTCATACTCCTGCCTGCTGCCTCCAACTGGAATCATTATGCCTGTGACTCCAAAGCGTCCACGGATTGAACGAGAAGTCCAAGCCTCAGTTGAGACAAGAGATGCATATTCACAGTTTCCTACAACTGAGACAGAGGAGGAGGAGAAGACTTCTTCTACTTCCTCTACCTCTTTGAACCTCACCTTTTCCACTCGTCCCATGTCCTCTTCTTCCTCCTCCTCTTCCTCCCACCCCTCCAACCCCAGTCCCCCTGTCACCTCTCCCCTTTCCTCCCCTATTTCTCTGATTCTCGATACTACAGAAGAGGAGGAAGAAGATTCTGCTCCAGAAGACCAAGATGCAAGTGAGGGTCCTCTTCCAAGTCCTCAAGACCCCACTTCAGGGAGTAAGTCTGATGAAAAGTCCAGTAGCCATGAAGAAGAGGAGTGTTCTCGCACCCTGAAGTCATCTACAGACAGGAAATCTTCAGATTGAAAGCTACTAGATGCTAAAGTGCCTGAATTGGTCATTCCCCTATCCTCAAGCATTGATGAAATAATCCATTATAAAAGTGAAAATATTCAAGGTTGTCATCAATGTTGTCACAAGAACCAATTCCTTTCATCTTTGTGGCAGCTTCTAAGTGACTGGAGGTGAGATCTGGTCTTGAAGTGAAGGTACAGACCCCTTCATCCACTCATATGCCTTTGTCCACTCACTGTGCTACCCTCGTGATATGATGATGAGTGAGTGATACAGCATAGCTAAGAGTAGTTTCCTGATAAATATGCTGGCAACTGGAATTCCTGGACATGATGGTCTTTAGTGATGAGAAGTCCAGAAAATTATTTCCAAAGACTGGGTACAGAAAGTTACCTGGAGCATCAGTAGTGCCTGTAACAGATTAGGTTTAGATGTTCCCCCAAAGCCTGAATCAGTCATGGGGGGGGACTTTTTAGGGGTAAATCTAGAATTCGTGATTGATTCATGGTCTGGTGTTGGGATTAAAGTGTAAGTATTACACACATGCAATAAGACAACATGCAATATGAGGGGCGGAATGAGGGTTGTCTCTTCTCTCCCTCTCTAGTTGCTTGTGCTACTTTTTATCACCATGAGCTGTTGACCCTCTGCTATGCACCGTTTTGCCTTGGAGCCAGCGGATTAAGACTGAAACCTCCACACACTGTGGGCTCCATCAACCTTTTCTCCCTTCATTTTGGACATCAGCTATTTTGTCTCAGCAACCAGCGAAAAGTAAGGTAGTCACCAAGATAGTTAGTGACTGCGATCTTCGGCAAAACTGTTTCCTTTGGAGTCCAAGAAAATGGGCTGAAAGCATGAGCATGAGGTGTCTGCAATTCTGGGTCCAGATCTGGCAGACACTACACTTCCTCAAGCTGCTCTGGGAAGATGTTGAGAAAGGAGAACATGAGAGTCAGGCCAAAATGGGCCTAATTCCCTACTCCCCACAGCCCTGGTCAGGAGCATCCTCTTCCCTGGGTGAAGGATGAGCCAGATGCCTCATTCCACATTTGGAGAGGTTTAGTTAGTGCCCCCAGCTGGGCAGTCAGCAACTGGTTGTGAAGGACATAGTGTACGCCAACTATGTTCCTGCTCTAAGTAAATCATCTTGCAATTTATCTTTTGTGATGCTTTTAAAAGTGTTGTTCTTTTTAATTAAAAGGTTAATCAAGTTACTTTTTATTAAAATACTTACTGTACTAACTTTTACAGATTTAAAAATAAAATTTTGACAGTTTTCAAATCCAATTGGGAAAACTTTCATCTTTTTGAGTGTGCCTCTGTGTGTACGTGTGTGTGTGCATGTGTGTGAGAGAGAGAAAGAGAGAGAGACAGACAGAGAGAGAGAGAGACAGAGAGACAGAGAGAGAGAAACTGATAAAAGGGATTTTTTTTGGAAATGTGAAAGGTTCTAGACATAACTTACAAAAACTCTGAAATACAGGAAAAAATAATAGAAGATGTTTTACTTTGGGGTTCACTTCTTTTTACTCCATATTTCTGGAAAATTAAAAACTTAAACTTATTGCTTGGTTTACTTCACAAAGTAGGAAAAATTCTAATAAATTAGAATAAATGAAAACCCTACTCACTGGTTCTATTTTCCAAATATGAATTGAGTATGTGTTGTTTAGGATCCTGTGGTTGCACTGGAGAGATTTGCAAAAGCAAAACGTACTTCTTTCTACTTAGAGAACAGTGGAGTGCAGAAACAGCAATAACAAGGTGGTAAGGTGTGGGCTGAAATGTACACAAGAAGTTAGAGCGAGGAGTGGTGAGATGAGACTGCAGATTAGAGCGGTGAGGTATGCATTCTTTGAGTAGTGTTAGTTTGGCACTTTAGAAAACTAAGTTTTTCTACAGGAATTGGTTAAGAATGTGGGTGTTATGCAAGAAGAATAATAATAGTCTTAGAGTTCATCTTATGTGAATCAGCTACCATCAGAAGCTTCAGTGTGGTCTGGGTGGACAGGTATACTAGAGGAATAGACAAGAGGAACGTGAGACACCACATTGTCTGTCTCTGCACTTCACTCCTGTGTCCTGTCACGATGAGCATAACTGTGTCACCTGTTTCATGCTGACTGAGCTACCTACTTACCAGTTCAGTAGTCCAGGACACCCTGCACATGTCCCAGACGTGGAGCCCTTTTGGTACGAGTGGGAGGTGGGTCTATATGCTTCTCACTGTGCACCTATTATGTACAACCTGACACTATGTAAGTGCATGGAACACACATAGGCAGTAGAATGGCATCTACAGCTCAAAGAGTTGGAATTAAAAGGAGAATGACCTGTGACTACTTACCTCAGTGTCTCTGTAGAGAAAGTGCTAGCACTGACCTGTCTAGAAAAAGGATCCAGATGATATCTGGCCCCTTCTTAGGTTGTATTCTTGAGTTCTGACTATGTGACACTCTGAAGGACAGTATTTTGGTAAGTTCACTGGCCAATATCACTACTACATAGTATGTGGCATACAGGATTGATTCAAGGTGCAAGATGAATTGAAAGAAAAAACCTGAGATGAAACAATTATTTGCAAAACTAATAATGATGTGAAATTACATGTACCATGCTGTTGAGAGTATTTCTAATAGCATTTTATTTACTTCTATAGTTGTGAAAAGCTCAAGACGAACTGGAACTCCACAGGTTAAATCAACACACATGACTTTCTGCTAATTTAATCTATTCTTTCATCACATTCATTCATGTTTTCATTCAGAAAATATTTACTAATCATGTGTAAAGGAAGAAAAGGAAATGAATCAACAGAATATGACAAGACATTGAACCAAAGCTTTGGCAGGGAATAAGTGAGAAATAGGAAGAGCTAGATAATTTTAAGAAGTTAGGACCAAGTGATGGAGGCTTATGAAACTCTGAAGATTGCTGGCTATGTAGGCATTGTTCTTCTCTTCTGAAAAAAACCAAACAAACAAAAAACCCCCCCAAATGTCCTGGTGCAGGCTTGAGTTGTGATAGAGACAAGGAATCCTGGGACTGATGTGGAGTGAACCATGCAGAAGACGAAACTGAGGCAGCTGTCCAGGGTCAGCTGTTCAGTGGGCAGCAGTATCCACAGCTTCAGCCATCAGGACAGGATCCCAGGCCAAACACTAGGTGAGGCTGATTAATGAGTGTGATGTGGAAATGGAGGACTATATGCTACAGACTGACAATGAAGGGTTGGCACACAGAGTGGGTAGCCATCTTCCCAGAAAACATTGCATGCCCATACAATGCCTAAAGACACGAGTACACGCAAAGAGAGCCACAAGACAGAGAAAGTTGCCCTTTGCTTTCTTAAACCCACACACACCTCCACACACAGGACCCCCCCACTTCCTAGTGGCCATGCATGTGTATCTGTGACTCATACTATGGTACATATAAAGCAAGTGGTACATTTTGACCTTCCCATATCACTTCTCTTCATACTGAATTTGTCTCCTTTGCTACCTGAAACTTTGATTTAGATTCCTGATTAACTTTACATATACACCTTTTAATCATTTACAGAGTGTTTGTCTAAAAACTGGTGCTAGAGTTTGATTACTACTAAATTTGCCTAATCTCTCTGGTCCCCCCTTCAGTGCTGAAAACACCAACATAAGAGTAACTAAGAGATTTTCAAGATTCCAAGAAGAGCAACTCTTGTGGGTATTATCCCATATCGAGAAGCAGAGCTATTTCCCAAGCCGTAGCATCATCTCATGACAGGAACTGAATTGCCTCCTCAAACAGTAGCTATTCCACTGGTGCCAGCAAGGGCTCACAGAAGCAAACCTGGCATATTACTGATCAGTCAGGCCCCAGTTGGTCCAAGGGTGCATGACTATGCAGTTTTTAATTCCTTCCCTAATTCTTTTCCTATATAATGCTAGGCTGTTGTCAGTGTCCCAAAGACAGGGCTGAAAAGGCTGAGTCCCTTGTTCTTTCTCTTCTTGTATACATTACCTCATGAATTTTAGCTTATATGGATTCTATCTAAAGTAATTCAAAAATTAAGAGAATGATAGTTGTCAACACAAAAATTCCCATCATAGTGCTATATTCTTCATTCTGGAAATATAATCAAATAAATCTGTTAGTAACTCATCTTGTGTTTTCAATTTATTGATATACTAGTTAATGATTAAATACAGTTACTGATGGAATTATGACTTCCATGTAAAACACGAATCCTTCCTTTACCCCGAGATTTCATTTTTCCATTTACATTGTGTTTATGAAGATCCTCCTATTATCTATGCACTGTGCTCTGTTAGGTGCTGAAGGGAGAAGTGAACCAGAGACACTGCCTCTTCCCTACACCCAAAGCAGTCTGCTGAGCAAGGAAAATAGAAAGGCGAGTGAGAAATGATCAAGTGTTTTAACCAGCTTATGTGAACTGAATAAAGAGGGCATGAAGCCTGAGTACAAGGATAATTAAGTGCAAAAGAGAGGCTGTGGATGACCTTAATTTTGGAGCTATGACAAAAGCAGATAAAAGTAAGAAGCAAAAGACGTACCTTTCAGCTAGATTCTATATTGAGCTAGATCTAAGGGAAACACTGAATCAGGCTACCTTTTATGTTTTGAAAAGCACCTCTTGTTCTTTTGGGATGTATGAATTTAAAATTTACTTATAAGCTCTGGCGCTTTTTTTGATTTTCATTGTGACATAAGGTTATTTGCCATTTCCAATAATAGCCATCTTCATGAAGGAGATGTTAGACCTAAAGCCCAAGAGATTCATTTGGGAAAAGATGCACACATTTATAGACAATGGACTATTCCTTCTGACTTCTATGTCTAAAATTAATTCTAATAAATAATTGGTGTGTCATTTTATAATACTTATGCAAACCTAGAACATGTGTAACTTTAACCTGGTGATGAGAACTCACAACCCAAACAATAACAGTGAGTATGTAAATATGCATTATATGTATATTATAATTAAATTTCAGGTAAAGTGAGTTTAAGGATCATTTTAATGGTTGTGTGACAATAGAGTTTCACTTAACTTTTGTCTTTAACTTTATCTCCTCAGACTATACAGAATGTTGTGATTCTGACTTCAATATGATAGTGAGAAATCCAAGCTCTGATTTACTTATGGGATTTCCAAACCAATAAAGCCATAACAAGAAACTCAATTCCCTTGATTCTCATTGCTATGCACAGCACCTCCCTGAACAAGCAAACGTACAACAGCATTTGGCCTACAGGTGCCCTGTGGGTGAATATAGCATTCAAAATGAAAAGTGGGGAAGTTCCTGAATGTTAGCATTGAGTATTTAAAAAAAAAAGGAGACTTAAGGTTTTCAATACACTGCAGGTTCAGCAAAAATAAACTCCATAAATTAAGACTTTCCCCTTTCTTCAGCAGAAATAACTAATAGATCGGGGAGTACACATAAGTGCAATATTCATCTTACAGTAAACATTTTTCAAAGAAAAATATATGCAAATCAGTTGTATGCACTTTGAAACAGGATTAAATATATAATTTAGATGCTTAATTGCACTTTTTATTGGATTTTTTCACAATAACTCTGTCCTATATATACGTATAATTAGCTTCTTGAAATCATCTTGCCCACATAAATTTATGTTTTATAGTTTCATGTTGCTAATAGTGTACTGTACATAATGATAAACAAACTAAGTTCAGTGGAGTTTTTTTAAATGAAATTTTCTTAAGAGGTAAATCTTCTAGCATTTTCATTTAAATAGATATGCCTTTAGTTTTGATTCTGATGATGGCAGTATGATTTGTTATCCACTGTGACCAAAATATTGAAAATACAACAATGTGAACGCACTAGAACAGCACTGAAGGCAGATGGAGACAAGAAGGGACTCAACCATTAGAAAAAAGCTAGCATACTAGATATGACTCATGATTAGAAGAGGTTTTCCTCTACAGCACTTTGCAGTCATCACCAAAGATGCCTAAGAAGAAAGATACTATCTTTTTATCTTGAAACCTTAGCAAATGGAGCATGTTAACTGGCAGAGTCAATAAAATTACTTTTGGAGAGGGGGTATATTGCATGAAAGAAGAAGCTAAAGACAGCATTACCTAAAATATTTAAATATTTGAACCTTAGGAGAAACTCTAAATATTCCAACAGAAAACTCCACTTGCAAGGCTAAGATCACAAGATTTCTGTGCAGGGTTAATAGATTTGGAGTTTGAGTCCAAATTAAAGTATAAAATGACTAGGCTAAAAATGTTGGGATTTTAAAGAATAATTTAAGAAATCTATAAAGCCAATCTTATCTCAAGTGAGGGATCAAAACACAATTCAATTGCTTGGAAGACTAATCAACCAGCTTCATAAGAAGACAATGGATCCACAAAGTCTATAATATGCAAATCACAATGCCTAGGATAGTATTAATGATTACACAGATTAGACTTTAGAAAAATTAAACTCTGATAAATCAAAATATAATACAAAAAGTGAAAAGAATACTATTAAATGGGAGGGTTTATTTGCAAATCATATTATCACATGAGGTCTAGTGCCTCAAGTATATTAAAAGAATCTCTTATAAACATATCACTACAGCTTGGAATATTACTTAAACGCACACTTCTTCAAGGAATATATGCAAATGGCTACAAATATGGGAAAAGATAACACCAATATTCATTAGGGAAATGTAAATGAAATGCAAAGTGAGAGGGCCAGCGAAGTAGCTCAGCAGCATAACCATTTGCTCAACAAGCATGAGGTCCTCAGTTCAATCACGGGTACCACCAAAAACAGAGAAATATACAGTGAGATACCAGTTTACACACACACACACACACATGACTATGGCTAAAGCTAAAATGATAGATTACAGCAAGTTATAGGAAAAATGTGGAATAATTGAAAATTTCATACAATGATGGTAGAAAAATAAAACAATGTAACTGTTTTTGAGACTAGTCTACAATATTCAGCAGAATCATAGAAAACTTAACCCACAACCCAGCAGTTCCACTCATTTGTATTATAAACCTAATAAAAATATATAATCTTGCTAAACCTTGGACATAAACATAGGAGGCTAAGTAGGAGGATCACAAATTCAAGCCTAACCTGGGCAATTTAGGACGTAAAGAGACCTTGTCTCAAATCTAGACATAAAACTTAAGAAACGTGAAGACATGGCTCAGAGTAAAGATTCTGGTTTCAATCTCTGGTTCCATCCACATAAGAAAACCAAAATAATAGCTTGGACAAAAATGTTTACAGCAGGATTATTCATAATATGTCCATGAACTGATGAAAAAAAGTGTGGCATACACACAATGGAATATTTTTCAGTCATAAAAATGAATAAAGTTCTGATATATTCTACAGCATGGACAAGCTTTGAAAATATGAATAAAGGCACAGAAAGAACACATATTTAATGATTAAACTTAAAGACCATTTAGAATGGACAAACCTTTGGAAAAGAAAAAAAGAATACTGTTTGCCATTGAGGGGTAGACAGCAGCAAAGCTGGGAGTGGCAGCTGTTTTGACATTAGTAGTTAATAATGTTTCCAGCATTTCCTCTTAGGGCATTGAAAACTTCCAAAAGTGAGATTGTGGCTATTATTGTGCAACTCTGTGTACACTGAAAAGTGCTGACTGTACACTTAAAGTGTGCAAATTTAATAGAAGCTAAATTGTATTTCAAAAACTATAACAGACCAAGTATTTCTCCAATTTAATACAGTACTAAATTACAATTAAGAACAATAAGGAGGAAATTCAGGTGAATGGCACACCTAAAACTACTGTATATAGAACAAATGGTCTCTATACAGAACTATATATACAAAAATGGTCTTTCTAATTAAAAATTATTGCATAATTAAAAACTTTCCTAGAAGATTTTGTTCATGAATTATATGAAATGTTTAAGAAAAGCTAAATTAGGGCCAAGGAGATAGCTCAGTGGTCTAAAGTGCGTGCTTAGGGAAGCCCAGGCAAGTGCGCAGGGACTGTGGTTCGATCCCTGGCACCGTGGTTCAATCCCCATCATCACATGCTGCGCCATCTCTGTTCCTAGGGTGAGCTCAGCCAGCCACAAAAAAAATCTAAATTAATAATAATCATATATAAATAATCAGGAAGCAAAGAAGTGGGGAACATTTTCCAAATCTTCTGTGATAGGAACTCCAATATAAAAGTCAGACAAAGATATTATTGTTAATAAAGCGTAAGATTTCATGAGTTTAGATGTAAAATGTTCAACTATTAGCAAAACCTGCATTCACATGTGAAAAGTGAAGTACATTATGATGAACTGAGGTTCATCCAAGAAATACAAAGGTGATTTCACTTGTGAAAGTCAACCAGTATCTTCCTATTTGCTAATATAATAAAAGAATAAAATCATATCATCTTTTCTTCAGAAAGTGTATTTGAATAATGTAGTACCTATTTAATATTATAAAATAGAATGAAACCTCAGCAAAATGAAGAGATGGAAATTACTCCAACCAGATAAAGAGCATAAATGAGCCTATTTGAGCTTATATCTTGTCTTATGTATTATATTATATTATATACACTACTCCTAAACTCAAAATTAAGACAGAGATATCCACCATCACCACTGTTATTATATAACTTGATTTAAAAATGTGATTCTAGAATTCCTAATAAAATTCAAAGCACTTAAAGTATTCAGTAGTATATTTTTAGAAGAATTAAAAGCCAGAAAAATGCCACTATTGAAATCTGTTCTTATTTTCAATGTACAATAAACAAGACAATGTGAAATACCACAAATGCATTGCAATAGAATTCAGAACACCACTGTAGACTCGCACATCTATGGAAATATGGTCAAAGCATTTGAAAAGCAAGATGACTGAGAAAGAAAAGTATTTTAGTAAATGGTCCTTAAATCACTTCACAGCAACATTTTACAAATTAAAAGTATTTCTATCTCCCAACCACAGGTGCAAATTAATCTCAAAGCGAGGCACCGTGACATACACCTCTGATCAAAACATCAGAGACTGAGACCAGATCATGAGCGCGAGTCAACCTAGGCTAAGTTAGTGAGTTCCCAGCCTGAACTCAATGAGACTTGGTCTGGAAAAAGAAAACTTAACTTTACTTTAGATGACTCATATCTAATTGTCAAACTACCTTCATGAAGTTTTCAAGTAAATTACAGGGACAACGTCATGGAGGGATGCCAAAGTTTTGTTAAATGCATTAAAAATGGATAAGCATGGGGAAAAAGATCAATTCATTTTATCACATTCAAAAATGTCTGTTCAACAAAAAATGTGAAGAAAATGAAAAAGACAGGTTACGAATCAGGGGGAAGTAGTCACAAATCTTATTTGATATATATCTTATATTCGAATTATATAAAAACTCATATAATTCCGTAAATTTTTTTCCATGATTTTATTGAGAAACAAATAGCAATGAGACACTTTCAAACCAAATAGTAATTTTTTAAAAAAAATTCAAAATACAAGCAAAATATTTAGAAAGAAACTTCACAAAGGACAGTATACAGATACCGAAAGGCACATGAGAAAATGCTCAACATTATCAGTTATAGAAATGTAAGTTAACGTAATCAGGAGACTCTATTACAGTGATAATGAAACTTTTAAACTTTCCATGTGCACCACACTTGCGCCACCACTGCTTTAGTGCATCCCCAGTGGAATGACCTGAATTTGAAAGGTGGCAACACCTAATATTGACAAGATGTGGAATGCCCAAAATTCTCTTACATTGTTAATGCAAACAGAAAATCATGAAACAACTTATGGAAAAGTTTTGGCAATTTCTTATAGGAAATGAACTTCACTTTCTACTTCTAAACTCATGAAATCTTACTCTGTACCTTTTTTTTTGACAATAACATCTTTGTCTGACTTTTACATTGGAGTTCATATCAGAGAAGATTTGCAAATACGAAGGTGATTTAATTTGTATCCCCAGTTAAAATCAATCAGTATAACTTTATTTGCTAATACAGTAAAAGAACAAAATCATATGATGTTACACGTTCAATCTAGCAGTTTCACTGTATTCAGGAGAACCTGAAACACTCAAGACAAATTTTTGTTTTGTTTTGTTTTTTGACGGAACCAGGGATTGAACTCAGGCCCTTGTGCTTGCCAGGCAAGTGCTTATTCTACTGAGCCATCTCCCCGGCCCCCTCAAGACAAATTTCTGAACAAAGTTGTTCACAACATTTTTGAATATTGGCCAAAACTTGAGCCAATTCAAATGTTTATGAACAGAGAATGGCTGAAAAACCTACTGTAATTGTTTGTATAGGAGAACGGTGCTTAGTGATAAAGAGGAATAGACTAATAATTCAATTAACAGTGTGAAAAAATATCGCATCATGCTACTGAATGAGAATATCTACCAAAGCAAAATCTAAATGCATTCTAAAACAGGCAAATCTTACAGCCCGGGAAGAAGTTTGAAAACACTACTTTCTCTTCAGAGTGGCGGGATTGGCTAGAAACAGACATACATGCGTTGGAGAAGATACATTATTTCTAGATGGTGAGAGACTTGAGGATTTATATGAGTTTAACTTGAAAGAAATTTTCAGTAAATTCCATATATTTAGACATACATTAATTTTCCATGGAAAATAAGTATGAAGCATGAAGAAAGCATGTGAAGCTCATGGGGATACAAGAAGCATGCTGATAGTACTGAAGGCAAGTGATGGGGTTTTAGAATTATATTTTATTGGGTTTTTATACGATTCTATGCTTTGTGTAAAATCTTCTGTTTCTTTATTCTGATTCATTCACTTCCTTATTTTTAGAGTTATTTACTAAATAGTATCCCTGTATGAAGCCATTTTTATATTAATGTCTGCTTTTAAATTTGACTTTGAGTGTAGCAGCTTTAAGAATTTTTATTCATTTATTTTTGCAGTGTGGAGGATTGGCATAAACCACAGGCAGAAGCTGTCTCATCTGCTAGGGCTGTGCTAAGTGGATCTATTATTTATGTCAGCATCATGTTCATTTAGTACTACAAATATTATCAAGCCTCCTCATATTCATTAGATCTTTGAATTGAAGAGAACCATGCATTAGTTTTGTTGCAGATTAGTAGCTGTAAGAATCCACTGATTAATAAACTTGCCTCACCTTCAATCCTACATTATTACTCTTAGAAAAATAAGAGTTGTGCATTGTCAGCATTGGACAAAGAAAACTATATATATATATATATATATATATATATATATATATACATGTACACATGTATATGTAACTTACATTATATATAAATAAGCCTAACATACATTGGCAAGTGTATATGTGTGTAAACAAGTTCAAGCTAAGAATCCCACAATCACTAGCTCCCTAAATCTTAAAGAAACTAACATTGCTCACTGGATACATAAACAACTTATTGGGGTAAGAAACAAGAAAACTGGGTATGATCTGGATCTTATATTAAGTAGGAATGAGAACACTTCGAGCCACAGTACACTTAATGAAATAAATTGCTTGGCTATTTTTCTTTTCTTTTCTTTTCTCTTTTCTTTTCTTTTCTTTCTTTTTCTTTTTTTTTTTTTTCAGTCTCACTACACAGCCCAGACACGTAGGATCCCCCTGATTTCTGCCTCCCTAGTGCTGGGATTACAGGCATGCACCAACACGCCTGGATTCCATTGCTAGTTCAGCGCGCTTGGGAGCAGGGCTGGTGTGGCATGTGGAGCCAGGGATCGAACCCTGGCCCCTGCACTTACCTAAGCAAGCACTTAGTCCACTGAGCTACACCACTGGCTCTTGGCTATTTCCATTCATTTTTCAACATTGCTTTTGACCTTTTGCTTTTCAGATAAAGACAAACTAAGTGCTGATCACCTAACCCACATTAACACCAACACTATGCTATGACCGAGCACCTACTTTTATGTGAAGACATTTTCCTTCTACTCTGCAATTCCAATCCTAAAACAGTGAGGTGATTTTCATGGTCTTTAGTCTATAAATGTAGACCAAAGGAGTAAGATGACCTTGTAGAGAGAGCAGCCAGCATTCCAAATGGGGAACTACAATGATATTGTTTTGGGGGTTCAATTTGCAGCACTCCTACCCATCTTCAACATTATAAAGACTTACCTTAGCTTTGCTTTTATGCAATTTTATTGCTTTGATATTCCAACTTATTTTGTTCAGTATTCCAAGTAAGCCATTTCCTTTTTCTATCCTATAGGAATGAAGAGTTTTTAAAATAGCAAGTGATGCATATATTGAAATATTACACCTTATTAAAAATTCAGAAACAAGAGTTTATGAAACTCAAATCCACCACAAGATTCACAGTACCTTGGGAGTTGGAAACAAACAAACTCCCAAAGTAAGATTAGTCAAGAACTCTATATCTTTCCCTAATTATGTTCTTTTCAGCCACATGCTGAGTATAATGAACAAAACATATGTGACTCTTTAAGATTTAGAGGTGTAGGTTAAAAAATAAATGGTTTTAATAAAACGATGTTTTGGAAAAATTGTAGGATTACATTTTTAACATTCCCATAAAATGATCAAATGATACTCTTAGTTTTAGGAAAAAGATGTCAGCTTAACCAGGAAATTTCCAAAGCTCAGAAGTATCTGTGATATGAAAGGGCTCAATACAGATGAATATATTACGTGGTAACATATTTTCTAGATACTGACTATACTTTCTGTCCATGTGGCTCTCTCAGGTGCATTTAATAGAGGTCTAATTGGCCTTAAACTTGACAGTGACAGATTAAAACATACTCATATTAATCTTAAAAACAAGAAATAAATTGCATAAACCAGGAGAGAAGTAC
>NDGM011091645.1:0-10438 GCA_002564305.1 Octomys mimax
TGATCTTTTTACCAGAAAGAATGGTAAGACAAAGAGACACCAGGCAAAAATACTCTGAAATTACTGCAGGAGCAGAGCAGGGACCCAGTCTTGACACTAGGTAAAAGAGGGCTCTGGGTAATTTTGAAAAGAAGAACAGGACAACTGGTAGTAGAGGAGACACTGTTTACACACCAGAGGAGGAGATGGCATGGAGAAGATGGTCCAGCTGCTTGCTCCAGCTGCCCTAAGGCTTCCTTTGCTTCAGAGAGCGGCAACTATGTTTAGAAATGAAAGGCTGGGGGTAGGGGTTAAGGACAATGTACCTTCATTTTTTAAAACTGTATTTATTTGGAACAGGGTCCCACTATGCAGTTCGGACTCAGTGATTCTACTGTCTCAGCCTTTCCAGTTCTGGGATCAGAGGCATGCGCCACCACACCTGGTTTTTCAATTTCTAAATAACTTCAATATAATCATCACAAAGTTCATCCTGCTCTCACAGGACGGTTACTTTTAAGACTCAAAAAGAGGCAAAATACTAACCAGCATATCTCACACACTTCTTAGCTGCAGGCACAACTGAATATTCCCAAATTACTGAGCGCACACCGCAATTTCTAAGGATAAATTTGTAGGTGGAGCCTTGAGCATTAGAAATAGTAGCAGTTTAGTAATATGATAGTTCATGGTCTTACTTTTTTGTGAACTCATCAGATGTTCTGTTACATGTAGTTTTGATGTTTATATGTTTGAGGCCATATAATTAATGAATTTAACTCATTCTTGTCTTAAAGCAATGCAAACAAAGGTAGTTTATCCATCTACTCTGAGATGATTTTCAAGAACTTTGAGCCCTTTTTGAACTGTGTAATATCCTCACTGGCTCTGGTAGAAGACAAATCCTACCCTAAAGAAACAAATAAATGGTTGGGAAGGAGGATGGCAGCAACAGGCCAATTCCATTCACACGTTTTCCTCAGGATCCAAAGGCATGCCAAGGAGTTTTCAGCTCCTTGAGAACAGATAGCATTTATGAACAGAAAATCATGTTTTTTAAAATGTTAGGGACTAAGAGAGGTTGCAATAGAGAAGGAAGAAAGTAACTGCATGGGTCATGGGCTGTTTTAGAAATTAAAAAAAAAACAACTTCATAAAGATTTAGTAATTTGCCTAAAGTCACACAGGAGGATCAAAATTCACATAAAGATGTGTGAGAATCCAAAGTTGCTTTCTACTACTTCAAGACAGAACTCTACAGAATGCTTCCTTATTAGGGTTCATAAAAAAGCAGATAACAAATGCATATTTCATTCATTAAAAAAAAAATCTAGGCCACTTACCAGACTGTCTGCCTTCACGGAGCAGTGGCACTCTCCTGCTGACTTCACTCAGCCACTTAGAACCACTTAAGCTTACTCCAAGGCCTCAGGCCAGAACTGGGTGAGACCTAGGGCTAACTGTTACATGATCCCCTAGCTCAGTTAGGCATGCCACAACTCTGAATGGAGAATCAGGAAGAAGCAGTGGTCCACAGAGTATGCTGCTGTGGTCCGAGTACCCTTAAGAATAACAAACATGCTACTAAATATAAAACATTTGGTTCTGCTGAGCTGTGTTTCTTACAGGCATAGTTACAGATCATTTCAATAAGAAATTTAACTAACAGAATGCTGGCCTGCAGCATGAAGCCTTATTTATTTTCATACTCTGATCTCTATCAAGTATATCCCATTACTTCCTCAAATCTGTGTATTCTAGAAGTGATATCTTTTCATTGTTTCATGTTTCTTTCATTCTTTTATTTTTGTCCTGGGAATCAAACTCAGGACTTTCGCCTGCCAGGCAAAGCATTTATGCTGCTGAACTATCTCCCAGGCCCTCTCTCATTCCTACCTTGATGCTCCAGCTGATGTTGGACATCTCTCCAAAATGCCTTCAAGTCTCTCCACACTGCAAACCATACCCTCTTTTAAAGCCCACCTCAAAATTTAGCTTTTCTACCTTGAGTTTGCCTCGATAACTCTAGCCAGTAGTATTGTGACCAGCTATAACTAAGTCTTCACTAAATATTTCCTTATTAGAGTTTTCAACTTAAAACTTACCTGTGAATTCTCTGCAAATTCTCATTATCTCATCTTTGTAAACTCCTCGTCCCAGTCACCAAACTTTTAAGGGTCTTGAAGGGAGAGGCTGTGTTGACATTAAAATGACTGACACTGTGGCAGTGCTTCCTAACCCCAAATGCTTTATTTGAAGTACTTGGGCTTAAGCCAAATATGAGATAAGGACCCATCAACTAAACTGCTTCCAAGACCCTTTTTTTCTGCAGTGGGAGCTCTACATTCTTTCCTTGCTGTGTGAGGATTCTGGGAGGAAATGGAGTTTACAGTTTCTTTTTCTAGACACTCAAGTCCATGTTCTCGCTTTTGGGGACTTAGTTCAATGACTAAAATGAGTATACTGCTTTTCCTGAGTCTAGTGTCTGCCAAACATGGAAACTGACTCCTTTTTTTACATTGGTAAGGTGGGCTGAGGCAGGAGTAGCATTTGCTTAGGAAAAAAACTAAAAATGAGGCACATATGCCTAGGTCTTCAACTTGTTTTTGTGGTACTGGGGATTGAACTCAGGGCCATGTGTATGCCAGGCAAGCACTTTACCACTAAGCTACATCCCCAGCCCTAGGTCTTCAAATACTAATATTTCATTGTGGGTACCACTTTCTTTTGAAGTTTTACACGAATACTTTGTATTAGTTAACTCTTCATTACATATAGTACAATGCTGGAAACTTAATTAGAAACATACATAGACTTTTCAAGTTAATCATACTTTTGCCTTAAAGATTTATTACTCTATTTTCTATTTTTGTTTGTTTAGGTTTTGTTCCAAACCACAGGTCTCTTCTGTTTTGAGAGGGGTAGTATAATATAGTGGAGAAGAGTAGATTCTATAGAGTTAGATGACAAGGGTTTAGGGCCGGGGAGATAGCTCAGTAGAATAAGCACTTGCCTGGCAAGCGCAGGGTCCTGAGTTCAATCCTCGGTACAGGAAAAAAAAAAAAAGGATGATGAGGGTTTAAATGCTATTCTGTTTCTTACCAGTTATGTGACCCGGGAAAAATTACCTAATCTCTATGCAACAAATATCAATAAAGACAGCATGTATCTCATATGGACTAAATAAACTGTGAAGGGTTATAAAGTGTCTCACACATAGTAAACACTCAGTTGCTCATTTTTACTTGGTATTGGACAATATATTGTTATAGACTGAATCATCCTGCTTCCCCTCAAGTTCCTAACTTCAGCATTTCAGAATATGACTGCATTTGCCTTTACAGAAGTAATTTTGCTAAAAATGACACTATTAAGGTAGCCCATACATAGGATTGGTTGCCACTAAGGGGAAATTAGGGTATAGCCAACACAGACAGAAAGCCAAACATGAGGACACAGACAGAAGGTAGTAGTTTTCTTGTTTATTTATTTGGTACAAGGTCTCACTACACAGCTCAAACTCTAGTGATCCTCCTGTTTCAGATTACAGGCATGCACCACCATGCCCAGTACACCCACGGCAAGGCCAGCAGGGCATACAGTATCAGGGATTGAACCTGGATCCCTGTGATTGCCAGGTAGGTGCTTAGACTGCTGAGCTACCTCCCCGGCCTGAGGGTAGTAGTTTTAATGTATTCATGCAGCCACAGCAAACTACCATAAACCAGATGGTTTAACAACAAACATTTTTCTTTACAGCTCTGGAAAGTCCAAGATCAAGGCACTGGCATATTTGGTGACCTATTACCACATAGATGGAAACTTTTTGCTATTTCCTTATGTGGTGGAAAGGATGAAGAGTGTCTTTTATAAGAGAACTAAATCTATCCTTGAGGGCTTCACTCCTATGCCATAACCACTTGCCAAAGGCCTCATTTCCTAATACCACCTGGGGATTAGAATTTCAATATACAAATGGGGGGCCATAAATGTTCACCCCATAGCAATGGTTATATGTAAGCCAAGAGGAGAGACCTCAGAAGAAACCAAACCTACCAGCACCTTTATCTTAAAAAAAAATAGTAGCACATGTTTGCAGTACATAATTATGATTCATCATGAGGAGTTGGTACATGGACATAACATATTTTGATTCCTTTCCTCCCCTCCCTTCTCTCGACCCTTCTTCCATCTCTAGGGTACCTTCCCATGCAGTGATTTTATTTGGAACTAGTCTTAAAGAATTGTGAAAAAATAATTTTCTGTTGTTTATACCACCAAGTCTATAGGACTTTGTTATGACAGGCATAGAAAACTAATACATGTTCCTGAATTAAATATGGCAAAAAATAAAGGCTTATATAAGATGAGAAACAAATGGTTTGAGAAATAGTTTCCTGACAGCACTAGCTCGGATGGGTATCTCCCAGAGGTTTTAATTCTTACACTTGATCTTAGCTAAAACATTGAGAAATGATAGAGGTTTTACTTTTTGTGAAGCTGAAATCATAGTGATTAAGAACACCATGCTTTACTCTGATTTTTGTCACTTTCTAGCTGTCTCAGTTACTTTTCTCTCATTGCTGAGATAAAATACCTGATACCCAAAATTAAGAAAGGAAAGGTTTATTAAGCTAATATTTTGTGGAGGTTTCAGTCCATACTCAGCTGGCTCCAAGGCAGACTGCCCCACTGCAGTTCATGGTGGCAGAAAACAGCAAAACAGCAAGAGCAAAAGGAAGGAATAACAGCAACAATGTCAATAGAGAGCTAGTCTGTTTCCCTTACGATGCATTCAGGCTGTCTGCCCCAGGTCGGTATAGTACTCATATCCGTAATCCAAGCAGCACTCACACCCATAATCCCAGCACTGGACCATGAATTAATCACAAACTCTAGAAGCCTGCCCCATGACTGCTTGAGGCTTTGGGGGGACAACTAGACACAAACCATAATGCTAGCTATGCAAGTTTAGGCAAGTAAATTCTACAGGCACATACAGACATAGGATAAACTCTAGTACTTCTTGTGTGTGTTAGGACTAAATGAGATATTGTGCAGCACAACGCACCGTGATACAGTGCATGTTCAGTTAACAGAAATATATCTCTCCATTCTGTATTTAAAAGTCTTTTGAAGGGAAGGTGGGATAAAGTAACATTTTCTCAGTATCTAACATTTTCTTTTTTTTTTTAGCCAGAAAAGGAAGCTAAGATCCATAGAAATTAAGTGATTTTGCCAAGGTTATACAGAAAGTATATATAAAGTTGTACAGGGAATTTGAGATTCAATAAAGGCAGGTCTACCTGATTCCACGACTCATTCTCTCTCCACAACACCTCATTACTTTTCCCATTAATTTTCCAAAATCTATATGTTCTTCTATGCTGTTCAAAGTACTTACCTAATACTTGCTTTCTAATATATACATGTATTTAATGGATGTTATGGAGGCCAAGGAATTAGAAAGTTAAATATCATTTTCAAAGAGTTAGCATATATGATAGAAAACAAAAAACAAAACAAAATAAAACAAAGTCCAAACACTAAGTAGAAGAAATCTTAGCTTCAATAATTCTAGAGATCTGCAATGAAGAAAGCCATGATATAATGGCCTTATAAAAATTTGGTAAGTGATTTATAGTCTCACATTGCAGTGTCCTGATTTGAACCAACATACTACAGTTTCTAAAGGATTATAACTTGAACCACTATTGGATCAACCCCAACATCTAACTTTAGTGCATGATTTGCTGTTGAAGTTTTCAATCCTAGTTAAATGAGCAATGTTTTAAATTGCTAAATGATAGCTCTCTTTCATTTTGTAACTTTTCCATATCCCAAGTAAAAGAAAATCACAAAACAGCTACCTGTGGAGTTATTTTAAGATACCCTGTCAAAGCATTTTTCCAACTCATCTATCTGCTTAATAAAACAATATGGTAGTTGTTTCTCAGTGTGTGCTCTTTATTAAATTACCTTGCAGAAAATGTTTAATTATTGCATATGAATAGTTAACTCACATGTTTATTTTTGTTCAAAACAGACTGGCTCTTTCAGAGGATGACAAAAGACCAGTTTTAGTATGTCTCAGTGAGAATTGGCCACATATACATTTCTACCATTTCAATTAAAATAAGTGAAGGGAATGTATTGTATATCACTAAGTAGTTCTAAGATGGTTATTGTGGACTACATTGCTCCAATAACTATTTCTGTTACACTACAAATTTTGTACTGTAAGAGGAATTTGCGTGACATTTAGATATTTGGGTTTAAAATGTGAAAATTTCTATCTTCAATCATTCTTTAATTCAGAGTGATTTAAAACACTTTTTGTAAATCACAGTGTAAAGTCTGTAAGATATTTAATTGGTTTGTTATTGGCAACTAAACAGAAAAGCAAGAGACTGAAAACCGTTTTTGTTTTTTTTTTTTAAATCCTCAAATCTAAAAAAATATATAGATAGAACATAGTTTGGGGCAAACAAGACAGGAAAGTAGAAAGGCTTTTCTTGCTCCTCAAGCCCAAGTAGTCTGTGGAAAAGCTCTCAAGTTATTGCAAATATTCTGAAAATCCACATATTCTCTCTAACAGACTGAGGGCTTGGCAGGGCGTTTGGGGTGGCGGTGGATCCTCATCTTCACAGAGGCTGGAAACCATTACTTCAATGCCCTTTTGACTTTGCTCCTTTTGTTTCTTCAGGAATAGAGGAAAAAGAAAAGGAGAGTGGTCAGAAATAGACATAGGGAGGTTTAAAATGTGAAAACTCTCTTCATCATTCTTTAATTCAGAGTGATTTAAAACACTTTTTGTAAATCACAGTGTAAATCTGTAAGACAGTTAATTGGTTTGTTAACTCATCAACCAGATGATGTAGGATGGAATGAAGCTGGGCTGCTGCTGCTCCTTGTTTCTAGTGGAGTACTCAGTTATAGCACCCTAAGAGAAAGACAAGGACCTTTATGTGGAAAATGACTATATTTCATCTTAATTTCTGTGGTTTAATTTCTGCAAAACGACAGAGGAGGGGTCTGGATATGTTTTGAATAAAGCCAGTTATTTTATTTTTTATTTTTTGTATGTTAGGGAAGGGTCTACAGGGTGTTCAGGTTCTCACTACTAGATCAGACTCCTAGTGATCTGCCTGTTTTCAACCTTCCAAGAGCTGGGATTACAGGCGTGTGCTACCATGCCCAGTCTCAATTGCTGTCTCAAGCACGCCCTGGGCACGGTCCTGGGGATTGAACACCTAGCCCCTGCACCTGCTTGCAGGTGCTTTAATCCGCTGAGCTATTTGGCTGGCCCTAAAGCCAGTTATCAAATTACATCATTTTCCAAACCAAGACAATTATAAAACTTAAAAAGAAATCGGAACTTCCAGTCAACACAGACAATTCATGCTTCAGCTGATCCTCTATCTCTAAACATGTAATGACAGATAAAGAAAGAGAAAAAAGAATGCTGCTGAAGGAAAAAAAGGAAAAGAACACCTCTATGGACTAGAAACACAACAGAAATACAATGCAATGAGCTGGATTAGAGCTGCAGTCAATCAATCAGGGTCTGCATCATGAAGCAACTAGTGGCAGTGGCAAATTTAGCTCTTATAGAATATGGGGGGTAAAATGCTATACCCAAGATGAAGATCAAAGCCAGTACTGTCACAGAAAGCCTAAAACTGGAGTAGATCTAACTTGAGCAACCATCCTGGTTTTCCCAGACTCGGTTGTAGCACTGGAAATCTTGAGTCCTAAAAAGCCCTTTCATTGCAGGCACACAGCAATAGATAGTCATCAGATTCTCCCTAGTTGCTGATATACTACCTAGAGCTATGTATTTATGGGACGTTGTGGACCTACGAGGGGAAAAAGACAAAAGAAAAACATCACCACAGCAACTAAAATGAGACATTAGTTGGTCCCAGTACTGATTTTGGAATATTCCCAATATAGATTAAAAAAAAAATAGAAGCCCATCAAAGTCATTTTATGAACTGGTTCTAGACTAGTGTATGGGACAAGGACTAAGGCATATGGAAATATTCATCAAACTTGGAGATAGTGTAAGAAAACAATAAAATACCTCCAACTCAAACTGGCTGTGCAAATAAAAATTGCAAAACATATAAAGTTAATGGTAAAAAAAAAAAAATCAGTGATAGAGTACTGGTCTGGGACTGGTTTTCCTGCTATAAAAATGACAAAAATAGACACAAATATATAAATAACTATTTTGAGAAGATGAATAATAGGCAGCATAGGCCAAGATCCCTGAGAATAAGAAAAGAAGAGCAGAAAACCATAACGGCCTCAGTTTTCTGCCTGGAGGTTCTCTCTGGAATGATGTACAAAGATGGAAATCCAAAGCACAGAGTGATGGTTTTGCTGAACTTGAGATAGAGACAGAAAATGAGATAGAAATTTGAGGAGTACTGGAGGAAATAAAGGCATGAAAAGAGCTCCAGAGGCATGTATAAAAGTCATCATGAGTCTTTGAATACTAAGATATACATGAAAAAAAAACCAAAACAGGAGTCCATAATGCCAAGTAAAGAACAATTCCTGAGAGAATCATTCTCTGGAAAAGAACTACTCTCCTAAGGTGGCAAACATTTGAACTATTGTAGAAAACCTCTTGACCATGCAGATGCTAAGAGACAATCTTCTGTGGCATTACTATATGTCTCATGACAGCATTTGTCCAGGACTATCTATCTTTCTAAAGATGTTGGTATAGCCAATAGCCTTTAGAAAGTATAGTGTCATTCTCTAGAATAGAGGGCAGATTTATTTCTTTACCAGGATAACAAAAACAGTGGCTTTCCAGGACAACATCTGACGTATTTGGTAGCAACTACCTTATAAGAATAGAGGCTTTCCAGGTTTCTGTTCTCCTATGTGACAGAGACTTATATGTAACATTTACCTGACCCCTCTTCCTTGCTTTCATGGGGCTTGGAAAATAAGAGAAACTAATGAGAAGATGAAGCCATCGTTGCCTGTTGTGCTGTTCCTTTCTTTTATTTAGGATTCTCATTCTGCCAGTATCTGTGAAAGTATGGCAAGCTCATTTGCTGGCTTACACACAGGGTAAAATCTTGAAGTCCCTGACTTGACAGAAAAGCATTTAATAGATGTCCAGAAAGGCCTTACTATAAAATATGGATAAAGTAGCCTTAGAGTAGAGAATTTTTTAGAACAGTGGTTGGCAACTTCAGCTGACCGCAGGCTAAATTCAATCCACAGTCTTGTTTTGTACAGCTTACAAAGATTTTTTACACTTTAAAAAAGTTGTACAAAAAAAAAAAAAAAAAGCAAATGTGCAAAAGACGATAATGCCTGTAGTACCTAAAATACTATCTGGCCCTTTAAATATTTTTTGTGTTGTTTCCTTTTGTTTTAGAAACATCTTAACAAGACATAAAAATAAGACTGAAAGGATCAAGCTGATCTTCAAGTAAGTTAATAGACTCCTAGAACAGGACACTCTGAACACTCTTGGAAGGAAGAAACTGTAGACACACAACAGTGTGGTACTCACAATGTTCAGCACCAATAAAAAAATTATTAGGCATATAAAGAAGAAAACACAAGCATACCCAGAATAAAACCAGTTAGTACACAGAATGAACAGAAGTGGCAGAGTAAGTAGACATTAAAATAGCTCTTACAAATATATTTACAATGTAATTAAAATAATAATTTAGAAATAAATTTTTACTATCTCAATAGGTAATAAAAGATCAACCAAAAGAATTACATTTCTAGACCTAAAAAATACATTACCAGAAATAAAATGTCATTGGAGGATTTAACCATAGACAGTTAAGCAACAGAATTGCTAAGCACATAGTTTAGTCCCTAGAACCACAAGAACCAAAACAAATACAAATACAAAATCCAACCAGGCTGAGGATGTAGTTCAGTGGTATAGTAGTTGCCTAGCAAGCACAAGGTCCTGAGTTCAATTCTCAGTTCCAAAACAAACAAACAAACAAACAAAACCCAACCTCATTCTCCCACAAAAAAGTGGGCAATAGAAATTATATACCTGAACCATAGTGGTGGGAAAGAAGAGGCAAATCAAACAAAAACCAGAGCCTTAGTGACCTGTAGACTAAAGAGGAGAATATATATATATATATATATATATATATATATATATATATATAAAATTATATGTAAAATTTCAAATATTTGGAAATTAAGCTATAGTTACTTAGGTCAAAGAAAAAAATTACAAAATAAGTCACAATTGGTTTTTTATATTTCAGAGAAGGGTCTACAGGGTGTTTGGGGTCTCACTACTAGATCAAACTCCTAGTGATCCGCCTGTTTACAGCCTCCCAAGAGCTGGTATTATGGATGCTCACCACCATACCCAGTCTCAATTGCCATCTCAGCACAGTCCAGGGGTGAGGTTGGCAGTGCAGGCCCGGGGATTGAATCCCTGGCC
>NDGM011091650.1:0-11277 GCA_002564305.1 Octomys mimax
AATAGTGTTTGGACAGGATATCATGTCTGCATCTTGTACTATGAATACTATGAAGACAACAATCTGCAATGTATTAATTATTAAAACTGCCCTATTAATCAGTTTTGAAAATGTCTCACTGCTATTTGTTTCTTAATAAAATTATTTTTTTAAAAAAACAGAATGTATCAAATTGATTAGGCGGGTTGCCTAGACAAGATTTATAGCTTTAGTGCTCATATTAGAAAAAGAATAGAAAAATTTAAACTACAAAGTTTCTATTTTATGAAGCTTACTGCATGCCATGCTGGCCCCCGAGACCCAGTGCCCACCGAGCCAGCCACCAAAACCAGGAGTGGTGGTGCACACATATAATCCCAGCACTGGGAAATCTGAGTCAGGAGGATCACCACAAGTCAGAGCTATATAATACATTTGTAGGAAAAAAAAAAAAAAAGATCTCAGTTCTAGGAAGCACATCAACAAAAAGGCATACTCACGAACAGCTCTGCTGCAGAAGCCTGCCCTGAGACGACGAGGCTGTGGGATCCATGAGAGGGACCTGGCAGCAGGTATGTGGAAAAGCTTGGCTCTGCGTGTGTGGTGTGTGTGTGTGTGTGTGTGTGTGTGTGTGTGTGTGTGTGTTGGAGAAGGAAGAAGGGCCAGAGATTTACAAATAGACTATTTGAATGGAAAGTGAACTTTTAGTAGATCCTGATTACAACATTATCTGTGTAGTCTGCTGGGTACTGACACTGCCTGTAGAGCTGCACGGAATGAAATGCTAAACTAAGACTGCGTTTACTGCACTGAAGGCATTGCCACGTCACAGGGAAGAAGATACACATACGTAAAACAACAATCCAAGACATCCTGTATCAATACTATTGAAAGCTCAGGGACAAGGTCTGTTCCCTGAGCCCACCCTGATAGACACCCTGACACTCTGGCTGTAGAGGGTAGAAAGGCAGACTCTCACGTGAACCAGCAGGGGATCTGAGCGGAGTAGCTTTAGTTGCAATACGTCCTTAGACAAGGCGCTGTGCATCTGACCCTTTTATCTATGAAATTAATTGAGAGTAAGTACTTCACAAGTTTTCCTTGAGGGCCAACAGAAACAATGGAGAGTACTACACTGTCCATGGAAAGTTGACGGCAGCAATGGCAGTGCTAGTACTAGAATAATTATCCTTCATGCGGACCAGTCTCTGCTTACAAGCACCACCTGATTACCATTCCTTACATGTTCCCATAGTTTAGTACATCCATACCACACCTTCATCTATAAGAGCCATCAGTTCCTAGCCATTACTCAGCGGAGTTCCAAATATTGCCAGAATACGGGGTTTAGGAGTCATATGACTTCAGTGCTTGTGGCGACCATTAATCAGCCTTGAGGCAAGCTTATCTTGTTGCAGTCAGATGCTAAACCCTACTTGCAGCTACACAGGATCTGAGCTACCACCAAATCAGAGCAACACTCAGTGCCCTTGGGTAGGCCCCTCTCTCTGGAGCCTTCCGTCTTCACCTCTGGTTCTTATCACCGATGCAGGTTTCTCCCAGGTAGTTAGCATCCTACCAAGAGCAGCACTTTTGATTTATTCATTCTGGAAAGGATGTACTGTTGTACTACCAGGCTACTTCCCTTTAAATGTTGCACCATAATGTAAAATATTGGATTCTTGTCTGTAATAATGACTACACTTAAACAGTACTTTAGAGTAGAAAGCATTTTCACAATCACCCTCAGTGCAACCTCATGAGACAGACATTTTTTCAGCTCCAAGATGGGAACACTGATACTAGGAAAGACAAGTTTCCCAGCATCTTACTGGTATAACCAAGCTAAGACTTCAAACACGGGCTTGTGAAGCCAAGATCTATAATCTGATCATGCCTAAACTTCTATTTGGCAAAACAATTCCTTATTTGCAAATTTGAGTAAACATACATTCAAATATTCATTCAACAGTATTCTATATACTACCAATACATTTGTTCTAAAAAACAGTCACATACTAATAAGACGAATCCTGTAAACACAGGAGAAATATCTTATGTATCTTTGAATTCTCAACTCCTGACAGTGTCTAATGTACAGTGCATTTGCTGAAGGAAGGAAGGATATATGAATGAATATATTAAAAATCTAAATTACCTTTTGAGACAATGCTAACATAATGAGAAAGATCTGTATGTGTTTTAAATGTTATAACTGTACTCAATTTTAGGTGAAGCTTTAGTTTCAACTGGAATATCAGAATAAAGTTCTTAAATAATCCTAAAAGGGTCCTTTTTATCCTGTTTCCTATTATCTCCTTCATATTCGACATACCATCAGTAATAAGACTGCTGTAAGTTCCTACTTTAAGAGTTCTTTAATCTCCTGACCTGATTGCAATCACTTGAGCAAATTTCACCCACACCCTGATTCTGTCATTGCCAAAATTCCCATATGGAAGGGGAGGAGCCCGGCTGGAGGACTTGGCACAAATCCTTACAATAGCGCTGCTCTAAATTTATTGTAATTGTCTGTTGCCAGGTCTTTTTCCATCCTAAATCAAAGCTACTCAATAACTCACCTACATTTTCAAGATCTTAAAACACAACTCAAATTTTTCAATGTAAAATTTTCTCTCTAAAAACTTAATGCCAACTAAAGTACCTTTATACTTACATTTAATTTAATCACTCTTCTTTCACTGTTTGGCTCAGTGTCCTTAACAGCTATCAGAATAACTGGGTTTCAATTTTATAAATCAATGTGTAAAAATCCTAAGATGAATCTTGAATTTTTGGAAAACACATGTTGAAAGAATAGTCTTGATCTAGAAAGCCTTCTGCTTTTAACTGATGATGATGGTGGTGCTAGCCAGGCTAATCCCTTCTGCCATAAAGGTCATTCTACTCAATCACTATGAGCTATTGTCTAAAAATGGTATTGCACAGCTAAGAATTCCATGAAGCACTTTCAACTGGCAGTCACAAACCCTGTGACTTAATCTTTACTAAACTTTCATACAGGATTCTTTTTGTGTTTTTTATTTGTTTGCTTGTTTGTTTTTGGCAAAACTTGAGGACTCCTTTTTTTGGGGGGCGGGCTAGCTCAGGCTGCCTTAACGTGCGGCAAGTGGAGCTGGGGATTGAACTGCACTCCCCTGAGCCTGACAGAGTTTGCCCAAGCAGGCACTTTAAACAACTGAGCTAACCCACAAGCCCCCTAAACTTTCATACAGGAAAAGCAAAGTAGTTGACATACACCCATGTACAGAAGTTCTGATTTGTTTTTTTATATAAGAAAATTACAGACTTCATATATAGTTTCAGAAAATATTTGAAGACTATATAACATCACTGTTTTATTTTTTTTTTAAAAAAGAAAAAAGAATTTTTAAATGAGAATAAAAAAGCAACAATAATCAATACATTGTGCATTCTTATCTTTAGAGTAACTGCTCAGGGTATAAAATACAGGCGTGAGATATTGTCTAAACAGTATTAGCACAAACCTTTCTTTTCAATGAATTAAAAGAAATTAGTGGGCCGGCCAGATAGCTCAGCAGATTGAAGTACCTGCTTAAGCAGACACAGGGACCAGGTTTGATACCCAGCATGCCATGACATCCCCATCCCCGGGTTGTGCTGAGATGGTGATCGAGACTGGGTGTGGGGGCACATGCCTGTAATCCCAGCACTTGGGAGGCTGAAAACAGGAGAATCACTGTGAGTCCGATCTGTGTTGCGAGACCCTGTATACCTTGTACTAAATGCATTTTTAAAAACAAAATTAGCAACATAACTATCCTAACAGTCTTGTCTCTCTATACATATTTTTTTTTCCTTTTCCTTCCCTTTCTTTACCTTTCCTCCATTACAGTTTCTCTTTTCTCTTGAGTAGTTTCATCCCAATTCACAGCACTTCTTGTACATTTTTTGTCTCATTTACTCATTCAGCTTCTCACACTAGTGGGATAATATAATATCTACATATATGTGGGTCTGATTCATTTCACTTAGGAGAATGATTTTTTATATAATGGAGTACTACTCAGCCATAAAGAAGGATTAACTTGAGCCTTTTATAGGTAAGTGGATGAAACTTGAGACCACACTCATACTATTCTGATGAAATAAAACACTGTTTTAATATCAGGTAGTCATTGCTTCAGATTCATTTTTCATGTGTTCAATTTGTTTATCATGCTGTTTGTATACATATGTATGATAAACATATTTATCATGAGACTCCAGATTTCATTGAATGATGATTCCCACTATCCTTCACAGAAAGAAGAGTGGTTACTAGATCTCAGTAACTGAAGTAGTTGCAACATTTCCTGGGATGAACAGTTACTGAGATCCTTGGAAGGCCATGATTTCCTGCTTTCCATAAATCAGACCCAAGCAGCTGTTTAGAGTTTATGCTATGTACCAGCACCACCAGACCCTCAGGTTTATAAGAAGGACAAGACCAGAAATCGAAGCTGACTCTAAGAATTCAGCTAATGATGAATAGATAGAAAATTTTAGAATCAAATATTATGTAAATAGGACAGTACATGCCGTGCATTGTGACATATATTGCACTACTTAGGTATTATTTCTTTATATTAACTTTAAAGAACATTTTTCAATTTATTACTCCCCAAAATTGTTTTTTGAAAAATCCTCCAGGCTATGATGATCAGGACATTCACTTTAATAGTAAATACAGTTATAGCAGCAAAAGGCCCCCAAGGAAGCTGACGAAATTGAGAGAAGGAATGCGCCGTCAAAAGCATACCAACCACATTGGCAATACCTCGGTGACAGTGGTTACTTCCGATAACCTACTGTCAACTGTCGAAGGCAGAGCTGCTGGAAAATGAATGACACATTTCATCAAAGCCTCCATTCAGCTGTCGGAGCCAACTGTCGCTGGTAAATGACTTAATCTTTGCTAAACTTTCATACAGGAAAAGCAGTCGTTGAGGCGCACCCACATACAGGCCTAAAACTCTAAAGAGATCATCTGACATCATACGAAATTTACATTGTGTTTTGACTTGCCTGCCCCCAATGGTATGGTGAATTCCCATTTCGAAGGTTCAAACAGGGTAGTTGTGTAACAATACAGCCTAACTATGCTGAGAAGGAAGAAAGGGAGAATGAAGGAGTTAACTGCCAGTTATTTGTTACAAGGTACATTTTTAATCATATTTTATACATATTATTTTTTTTCTTAGGGAAATAACTAGTTAAGAGGATAGAAGAGCACAAATATTTTATGTCATCTCCTAAAAATAAAGGTTCATGTGGGCTCTTTCAGGAATGTGTATTGCATGCTTAGTTTGAGAGAATTTATTCAGGAATTCTGAAATGCAAGATAACACCAACAACAACATCTGCCTAAGTCAATTGTGAATAAGCTACTGCCACCCTCAGACGCCCAGCACTTTCTTGCTAGAATTTCAGATTGGTTTGCATTTGGTGATAAACCTGCATTTCCCCAAAGTGCTACTGTTACTGTGACTTTTTCTGCTTAATGCTGATCTTTTTTTTTTTTTTTTTACAAGCCTCCACATTACTTTGTGAGCTGGGGTAGGGGTCAGAATGCATTCCAGGAGAGCCCCCTGTACTGTCCTCGTAGGGTAGGCAAATCCTATTACAACACTTCCACAGGAGAGGTCCAGCATCTGCACTCGCTTGCATGTTGCAACTGCCACCACAGCTTGAAAAAGATAAATTGCTATTGCCACAAGAATTAAGAGGGAAAATGTTTGGCTGATGTCATTAACAGTTTCTTTACCAGGGAAAATTGTTCTGGGCCTATTATTCATGGAGCACTGCTAAGCTCTGTGATCAAAGGTGACAGTCCCCAGACTGTATTCTACCATTCACTGTCTCTCCTTTGTCTTCCCTTCTTCCACTTCTTCTGAAGACGTCGGTCCATCTGTCTCTGCTTCTGTACAATGAAGTCTGCACGCGTTGGGCCCTCCCCCGCTATAACCTCCAGAACTGATTTTCTTTTAATTCATTTTAACAAGGAACTTTTATCTTGCCAGCAATCAGAGCTCAAATACAGACACGTACATGTTTCAGTCAAAATTCTTAATACATGGAATTTGAATTGCTTCTAAATCTGGCAAAACGCCTTGCTTTCTCCAAATTTGTAAGACAGATGAGACACAGAAGTGAGATAAATGACGGCGTCCTGCTATTTCAAGTGCCATATTGATGGAGTCATTATTTGTGCCAATAAGGCTCACTGTCATCTAATTTTAACCTGTTTCTCTGTTAATTATGCTTAATATTTTTCTTTCTTCTCTTGATATCTTATGTTCTTCATTTGACATAATCTAAGCTTATGAACAACTGACTCTGAACCAATTCACCATGGGTCTATTATGTGCAAGTTGCTGTATTTTTCTCTTCATTGGGGGAAGAATAATATGAAAATATAAATCAGACATGCCTGGTACCTAATTTGGGCTCAATAAAATATGTAAATGAAAGAAAAGAGGAAGAAAGCACAACAAGGGAAAGGAAGGAAGGATGAAAGTGTTCACTGATTCATCTTGTGCAAAACATGTCTATTGTATCATACCGCTCTGTAGTTTCTTCACAAGAAATGTCATTACCTGATACTTTCTTGCTTAGCTGTGGGTTTACTGTCTTTCCCCCTCACCAAAATGTAAGGCAAGGTGAAAGAAATAATTGTGCTGGTGTTGTTCACAGCTGCGAAAGTGTCTTTGCCTGCAATGTAGGGAATGTCAAGTGAATGCTTAGAGAATGAATGAATGAATTCAGAAGGGTTAGAATACTTTTTCCCTTTCCATTTTCACCCCATAATGTACCTTCCTTCTAGAATTTCCCCTTCCACAACAATGAGGCAGCCTAGTCTGAATGCAACATGCTTATTCAGTCATCCACAGATAAAACAATTAGAAGCCAAATTTGTCCTAACTGAGTGAAGAACTTTGTAGTTAAGTCCAGGCTGGACTTGGACTCTTTTCATTGCCCTTCCCCTCCTGTCTTAGCATCCAGATCCACCTGCTGTCCTCTCAGCCCTCCTTCTCCACCTATCCCTCAAATTTCATGCTTACTTGAGATTTTTCTACATTTAATTCTCCATTTAGTCCCAAAAATTCTGTTATGTCTTCCTGACTTAAAAATCCTTCCAGCTACTTTTCCACAGTCTTACCTCTCTTATTTATCTCTTTAGTACATGCCCTTTTTTCATACACAAATGTGTATTACTGGGAACAGTAATCCATTTCCTCAGGGGAAAAGTTTTGTTGCCTCAAAGAACATACTGCTAAAATAATGGAAGGTTCGTAGTTGATTATTTGTGTGTAATTATAGTTCAGGTACTTATGAAAAAAATTTTACTGCTCTTTGCAATTAAGTGCAGTGATTGGGAAACCTGGTATATCACTTTCCCGTTATTCTTTAAAAGCCCTTCTCTATTTGGCAGTGGGTATAATTGGCTCTTAATTTTATATTGCATGGGTATATTAAAAAGAAACAGCTTACCCTTGAGAGAGTTGGATGATTAGGTCAAGATGGTAAATTTTATGTTATATATATCTTATCACAATAAAAACCAGTTTAAAAAAGATAAAGGAACTAATGCCACACTACCTGTCACCCTAAGTGGGTCTGGGGTCTTCTACTGTCTAGAAAGCAAGCAACTCCAAGCCAAATGAGCTAAAACCTTTAGCAGTGTTCTTGACTCTACAAATTCATTAAATAAAGCCTCATTTGTAGTCTTTTGGTGAAGAATAACTAGCATTATTATTGTTATTCTTATTTATTTCTTCACTTAAGTAAGATCTCATACCTCCCGAAACTGTCATTTTGTAACAATACTGCTGTAGGGCAGGCCCCTACTAAGAAATGTAAGCCATGCAATTCACACATCCTTGTGAAACGCAAGTGCCTGTGAACTCTGACAAGCTGTAATTACTGCCAGGCAGAGTTGCCTGTCAGTTACGAGTATGATTTTAGTGAGGTAAAATGCTTAGTGCCTGAGATTTCTTCCTGTGCAGCCTCTAGCTGATACCTAAAACTCACCTATTAGGCATTTACGTGTTTGAGTTAATGGTGCTCAGGAGAGTGGAAGGAAAGCAAGGAAGAGGATACAGAGGAGAAGGGCTGTATTAAAATCTTCAGTACTTTGGAAAACGTATCTCAAACACTGTGCGACTACACCAATCACCGGAATAAAATCTCTTAGTGTTATCTTTCTTAGCTTAGAAAATAAATGGAAAAGAATTAAAAGACGTTTGAGTTTTCCAATGTCTATTGGTAGTTTAAGTAGACACTTGCCTTTCTCTTGATCTTTGAAGTAAATGAAAACATCCTTGAATTAGTTTATCTGCTTACTTTCTTCAACAGGATCAATCTAGTTGATCTTTATGATGATTGTGAAAATAGGCAGAATAGACCAGACTCTTTTCATGCCTGGAACATTCCTCCAACATTTCTTGGATCCTACTGAGTCCTTCAGTCAATTCCAGAGCATTGACAATCTGTTCTTGGGTCTATACCAGCAGTATGTGGTGGCCCTGATTCTATCTACTTCTTTTCATGGCTTTTCAGCTCCTTTTCTCCTCTCCCTCTACATGAGATTACAACAGTCATCATTGTCCTCACCCTTTCACACACAGCCCTAATGTTTTTGTTCTCCCTGCCCACCTTGTGTTCACTGGTTGTGTTAGATACTGTTTTGCCACTTAGCTCCAAACACATCCTTCCAGGCCCTGCTTTGTGATGCTGGATTCTGCTGACATTTCTCCAGGATAAGTTCCATCCTTAGAAAGTGTTGCAGGGAGGCTACAGGCTGGAAAAGAAAAGGGAGACTTTTTCTTCTCTGGATGTTGTGTCTCCTGCAAGATTGGCATGTAGATATATGGCCTTTCTCTGCAGTTGTTATCGCTGTAAACTTAAAAGCTCTCTTCCACCACTTTTCAGTTGTTTAGCTGTCGTTAGACTAGAAATTGTTAATATTAAATTTTCCTTGTTCTAGTGACTGGTGTGATTTCTGTCTTCTGATTGATTCACCTACCTACATTCACTTGTGAGTTGATCCAACACTACTTGGCAGTTACAAGCTCAAAGCTGAACAAAGTTGGAGAATTTAATTCTCCTGTCTCACTCTAAGTCCACATCCACAGATACCAAGCAACAATTCTGCATTTGCTCATTGCCTTCTCTCTACTCTTCCAGACCATAATCCTTGATCTCCTCATCTCTCCTCAGCCCTTAAGTCTCTCTCTTAACCCTCACTGTGAATTAACAACCCTACTTCCTCTGTCATGGGTAATGTACAAACCAGCAGAAGAAAATGACCGCACACTTCTACTATCGTATATACTGACTGATTTGCTTTATATCCACTCTGTATTGGCCCTTAAAACTAATACTCATACTTGAACACTACTAGATCTCACCTCTAAATAATTGCCACTCAGCAATTATCTCTCACTCTTACATGGCATGATATCTCCCTCTTCCTAATGGTTTGTTCTTTGGAAGGGTGTGTACTGGAGTACACCAGTCTTCTCACTGAGCTACATCTTCAGACCTTTCTATATTTTAACACAGGGTCTTGCTAAGTCATTAAATTTCCTGAGCTGGTCTTAAACTGTGATTCTTTTGTCCCAGCCTTTCAAAGTGCTGGCATTGCAAGCCTGCACCACCACTCTACTGAATTGTTCCTACTGTATCAGTCAGGATTTTGCTAGAGGAATAGACATAACACAAGATGTACAAATGTATGAGAAATTACAAATTGGCTTATGATGGTTAGCCACAGAATCAGAGGCGGAAGCTTGCAGAGGGAGTCTGCACACTGGAGACTAAAGGATTCAGTCCAAAGTCTGGAGCTCACTGCAGTGTTCTGTGCAAGTCCATGTCAGGAAGCTGACAGGCCTGTGATGGAAGATTGTTGAGTCTACACCAGAAGGCTGAAAGATCCAAGGTGGAGGTTGAAGAGTCTGCTCCAGAAGCCAAGAGGATGTCCAAACTGACTGAAGACTGGAGCTCCTCCAAGGAAGTGGAACACTCCCACCTTCTTCAGTTCTCTTTTGTGTCCTTCAAGTGATGAGCCATTCTAGGGTGGGACCTCCACACTCTACGGTGTGGAATTGCTGAGCCAATTTAGTTAAGATTTTAACTTCTCAAGTTGACACAATCGATCAACCATTACATCTATCAACACAAAATCTGTCTGCATAGCAGTGTTTCCTATGAAAAAGCCCCTCATTCTCATAGTCTCATTCAACTTTCTATTTCACTATTTCTTTTTGTATAAAATTCCTGCGAGAAGTTTTCCTTCCTTTTCTCTTTTTTCGGAACCGGGTATTAAACTCATGCTCTTATGCTTGCCAGGGAAGCGCTTATTGCACTGATCCATCTCCCCAGCCCCTTCTATCATATTCTTTTAATGTCCTTCAAGTCCAATGAAACAACCATCAAAGTCACCAGTCAGCTCTACATTGCTGGTTGGTTAATGGTTTCAATTTCAAGGAAAAATCACCATTTGCTGTGATATGTCACTTCTTCCTTCCTGAAACCCTTTCTTCCCTTAGATGCAAGGGACACTACCTCCCTGGTCACCCTTTCTCAATCTTCTTTGTTGTTTCTCCTCACCTCTTTGACCACGACTCACTTCAGGACCCTCAGTCTCATTTCTTGGACCTCTTAGCTTTTAATTTCACTCATTCTCTAGATTGTACCATCAAGATGCCTGGCTTTAAATTTGCCTACTGAAATAGTGGTTCTGGGAGAAATGTCCAGAAAAAACTACTTCTTACAGCTTACAAATCATAATAAAGAATGTATCGACATAGCTAAGAATTAGATCACAAATAGAGATGGGCACAAATAGAACCAGGATATCAAGGAATTGAAGGCTAGATGTGCTGTCCCCAAAGCACAAATATCAAGACTTTTCTCTTGCTTTTTCATCTACACTTATCTTTTGGGTAGCTATTTGGTACCAGGAGGGAATGGTGGTAAGGAAAAGGAGCAAAGTGGCTCCAGTGTTTCTTCCTTCCTATGATATTCAGTCTGTCAGATTAGCCCTCACCCTGGTGACCTTATTTAACCTTAAGTCCCTAGAGACCTGGGGAGTAAAAGAGTAGAGTTTCTACACAATTAATTTGTGAAAGACATAACCCAGTCCATAACAATCTCAAAACTATATGCTGTTCCACAGATCTTGGATTATTCCTTTTAAAATACCAGATGATTCTAAGGTCAATTAAGACTCAGGACATATGAGAACTTGTACTGTAATGTCATGTAACTCGA
>NDGM011091658.1:0-10910 GCA_002564305.1 Octomys mimax
AGAAAAGTATCTTCCTAGACTAAATTGTTTGTCTTTAGCGTTTTAAGTAAAGTCTCATGCTTTACTTACTGTTGTTGAGAAGTACAGAAATTCAATTAGGTTATATTTTCAGAAATATTTCAAGTTGAATTACAGACAGTATAGTCTGAGCTTTGGGTTTGCATTATGATTTCTAATTTTTGTCTGGAACACCTGAAATTAAATAACTTTCCTGAGGCCACAGACTGTACTGTAGAGTTTGGAACTGAGCTTTTTGTGTTCATGAAGTTTACATACATTGTCTGTCTGTCTGTCTGTCTGTCTGTCTGTCTATCTGTCTGTCTTTTGCACACACTCATATGGGCACACACATTTTATTGCACAGTAGTCTCCTCTTATTGACAGAGAAATACTCCAAGGCCTCCAATGAATAGCTGAAGCAGTGCATAGGATGAATAGTACTGAACTGAATTTAAGGGTTTGCCCTATATAAGCATACCTATGGTAATGCTCAATTGATAAATTAGGCATCGTAAAAGGTTCAAATAATAGCTACTAAGAAGTAAAACAATAATAACAATATGGCATAAAAGTTATGTGGATATAATGAGTTCTGTTGTTTTTTTTTCAAAACATCTTCCTGTATTGTACACATTCTTTTTTAAAACAGCTATAGTGAAGCTTCATTGAAGCTTCATGTATTTGTTCTTTTTGGGGTTTTTTGTATTTTAGGGAAGTGTCTGCAGGGTGTTCAGGGTCTCACTGCTAGATTGGACTCATAGTGATCCACCCGTTTATAGCCTCCCAAGAGCTGGGATTATAGGTGTGTGCCACCATGCCCAGTCTCAAGTGCTGTCTCAGCATGTCCCAGAGGTGGGGCTGGCGCGGCAAGCCCAGGAATCAAACCCCTAGCCCCTGCACCTGCTTGCACGTGTTTTAATCTGATGAGCTATTTGAACTGTATAACCTGCTAATGTTTGACGAATAGAACCACCACTCCAAGTAGTATATAATAAAACACCCGTCACCACCCAATTTTCTTGGGCACATTTACAATGCTGCCCTCCCATTCTTACTCAATCCCACCTGTTTCAATCTGTAGAACTTCTTACACTATAAATTATTTTGAGGTTTCTAAATTTTTACATCCATGAACCATACATCTTGCACTCCTGTTGGACTTATTTTGATCAATGTGATTATTCTGAGACTCATCCATGCTGTCATACTTATGGTGCATTCTTTTTTTTTTTTTTTTCTTTTTTTGCAGAACTGGGGATTCAACTCAGGCCCTTGCACTTGCCAGGGAAGTGCTTATTCCACTGAGCCATCTCCCCGGCCCTTATGGTGCATTCTTTTCATTGCCGAATAGCGCAGTTCAGCTATCCCTCATCTGGAATGCTTGGGATGTGAAGAGTTCCTAACCCTAAGCGCTTTTTGGTCTTCGTATAGTCGGCTGGAATTTACCAGTTAAGCATCTCTAATGAAAAATACAAATTACTACAAAATTTGAAACTTTTTTTTTTTTTTTTGGTGGAACTGGGGATTGAACTCAGGCCCTTGCATTTGCCAGGCACGTGTTTATTCTACTGATCCATCTCCCCAGTCCCAACGAGACGTTTTGTAACTCATTTTTATTAGTGCCTATTGATATCTACAAAATATTGGGTTTTGATATATGCCTCCTGGTCATATCCATCTCACCTATTGTCCTTATGCCCCTTCTCTCCCTCTGTTTTTTGTTAGTTTGTCTTCCGTACGGGGAATCAAACTCAAGACCTTGCGCTTGCCTGGCAGCACTGTGCACTTAGCTATATCCTGGTCCTAACCTCCCTTCTATTTCCTTCTTGGAGTTTACTTTGCACCATCTTTTAAAAAAATTCCACATAACTAAACTTGCCTCCTGGCTACTTGTTTCTTTAAGTTTTGTTTGTTTTACTTAGCATCATGCATTTTGCTCTAATTGACCAGAGTTTGCTGTTGTTGTATAGCTGGATAATACTCCTTTGTGCATATTTTCCACATTTTCTCTATCTGTTTATTTTTGATGGGCACCTGGGCTGGCCACATGTCCCATGCCACCATGACCGCAGGTATGCAGGAATCCCTACAGTACACCGACTTAAATTGCTTCAGGTATCCTCCCAGGAGAGGTGTTGTGGGATCAAAAGGTAGCTCTACCTTTAGCTTCCTGATCGCCATCGTGGCTGTACTATATAAATTTGCACCAGCAGTGTAGAAGATCCTTTCCCTGCATCCTCAGCACCAGTCACTGTCCCTGTGTTCTTGGAGACAGCCACTCTGGCTTGAGTGAAAAGGAATCTGAGTGTAATTTTGACTTGTGTTTTCCACATCTTTTCTCTTGTATGGTGTGAGGTGATACTTAAAGATGATACTTAAAGCTGTGAACCATTTCACAGCTTTCTTTTTGCAGATCCAAACTGCTAGCATCTCTATTCTCACACTTTGGGGCCACTACTGAGTCAAATCAAGGTGACTTGAACACAGCACTAAAATGCTGTGACAATTGATCCACGAAGTGAGATGACTACTGAGTAACTAACAGGCAAGTAGTGTATACTACATGGCAAACTGGACAAAGAGGTGACATGCACCTTGGGGTGACAGTGTTGGATAACTGCCTAATGCTGCTTAATTTAAAACTTATGAAATGTTTAGTTCTGTGATTTTCCATGTCGTCATTTCAGGCTGCAAGACATGATGGGTAAAGGGGATTTTTTTTGTATGCAATAAAGATGCATTTTGTTATCTATTATAAACTGAGCAGAAAATGTTAACTATATGTTTTTAAATGCCAGAGTCCTTAAGAATGTGAAGCCTGCAGAACATTTAAACATTTATTTTTGTAAAGATTAAATGCTAGTTTTATTATAGATGTCAGCACCCATGAAAGGCATCAGATAAACAGATGCAAAGCTCCATTTCTTCCATTTATGCCCAGAATAGCTATCAGTTACTATGAACACACAATTTTCTGGTATTGTCAAGGGCATTTGAAACATTTAGATACTCTCTGTTTGGGGATGATTTATGTTTCAGTAAAGGTGTTTCCATCTAGAAGATTTGGATGAGAAAAGGAATTCATTTTCAGTAGAATTTCTAGCTAGATTTTCCTGCTGCACTGAAGACAACATGTACGACCAGCCTGCTTACTTGCCTACCTTGCCAGAGAGTGATGAGGCCTGCTTTTCTCTTTTCAAATCCTTGGGCTGGCACTGCAGGGCATCTTCCCATTGCCACTGGGCCATATAAATGTTCTTCTCAATTTTTTTAATGTATTAAGTACAGGGTCTATGGGGCCTCACTACACAGATCAGATTTGTAGTGATCCTTCCTGTTTTTCAGCCTCCCAAGTACTGGGATTATAGGTACGTGCCACCATGCCCAGTCTCAATTGCTGTCTCAACATGTCCAGGGATTTGGTGGGGGAGCCCAGCATGGCAGGCTGGGGATTGAACCCCCAGTCTTCTCAATTTTAATAACATTGACCTATGATTAAGTACAGATGTGATCCATGAGCTACTGATAGTTCTTCAAGGAGTCTCTTATAAACCTCACCTGTATTACTATTTGTGGCTCTTTTCTGAGTGGACCCTCTAAAAAGACATTTGCTAGGTACTCTCTGGCAATTTCTATCAGGCCCAAGCTCCCTGTCCTTGGCTGAGATACTGCTGTTATTGGCCAAGATAGCAAGGATTGGAAGAGGTATAAATCTGAGAGCCGAGGTCAGGAGGTGAAGGAAAATGAACACACATTATAGGTCTGTTTTGAGTGAGGATGGGCATAGAATGACCCCCCAAAAGAACATTTACTGAGAAGAACATTTGAAACCTGGATGCAAGAAGAGTTCTAGACTTAAATATAACTCAACTGCATTATTTAAATGTGTATTGATGAGTTAGTTTTGAGGTAAATGAAAAGCTTTCCATAAGAGTTATTAGAATGTGAAATCATTAGCTTTCACTATGCGTTCTGTTAAATTATTTAGTTTACATGCTGTAATTTAGCAGCATTCTCACACATATATGCAAAATAAATATCTGTCGGAGCACTTTGAAAGGGCATTGCTGATACTTTGGTGTAGAAATATGCTAGTTTTGTGAATATTCAAAACCTTTTTTCGAACTTGTAATTATGAGGTGAGCTCCATTAAAGGTAAAACTTGCAACCGTAAGGTTCACGATCATACAAATATATGACACAGTGAAAAAAGGAGAAAAACAAGTGACTGAGGGCTCCAGACAAGAAGCCAGGGAGCAATGTTCTTGAAGCAAGAAATCAAGCAACAAAGATTTCTAAGATAAACTTTCCTCAGTGGTGGCCACCAGCAAGTATCTGTCAACCCAATTCCTGGGCATTCTCCTAGAACGAAGAGAAGGGCTGATTCTGCTCCATGAATGAAAGATTTGCAGAGAAGAGAGTTGGACTCAGGATTAGGAATGCCAACCTGCTTCTTTGGTGGGCAGCCAACTGCCTTCTTGTTACAAATGCCCATGTCTCTCCCAAACCATTTGGCTCACCTCCTGACGTAATTGCATCTGATAGAAGAATATTTAAATGAACCGCAGTGAGGGTAATGGAAGGACTTCAATTACCAAAGAGCATACTGGATTACTTTAAGTGGCATAAATCGGAAGGCAACCTTACGGACCAGGCGCAGCATAGCTTCCAATGCAATATGCATATATCCTTTTTGAAGGTAACTCTTTGTGCTCTTAGATAATGTAAAACAAAACATAGGAGTCAAGTAATTGGAGCAGAAATCTATTGGGAAACACAAATCATAATTTCAAGTATGGAGTAGGGCCAAAATGATCAAGCATGCTCAAATAATGTAGCTAAGTTTGAAATGATATCAATGATTTTAAAAATTCATGGAAATACATACTGAGAATTATTTGGAGGCACCAACAAAAAGTGGTTGCAAAGTTTGAGAGCAAAACAAAAGATCTCGGCTAGCTAGTCACTTAAAAAAATCAGTCACTTTGCATTTAGAAACTTAAGCAAAGTAGATTCGAGCGCAGCACTAAATGAAGGGCTGCACGCTTTCCTGCCCAGCTCTCGCAGCCCTGGCGGCGCGTGAGCAAAGGTTCCTTTCTCTAGTGTCTGAGGGATTCAGCTGGAGCCATTTCCAGGCAGAGAGACAGCAGGAGCAGCGTGGGCCGAAGCACGCAGGACTTCTTCCCTATGGCTTACCGCCTTCTGCTTTGCACTGCGCTGTTTTGCTTTCTGGATCCTGTTACACCTGAGCTTGCCTGGCTCCCTCTTCCTCCCATCTAGAATTCTACTTCCATTCCCAGCCCTGTTTCCCTATGAAAACACATAAAATTTTGCCCACCTGCCAAGGTCCACTTGTATGGCAGCTTCCAAATTCTTCCATAGGTCCTCTTGCTCAGTGCCTTCTGTCCCACTCACTAAGCTCCGTTGCTGCTTGGTCAAGGCAGTCAGATAACACATGTGCGTTTTATGTACGATTTTATGGGAAAAGGACAAGGCCATTCCAAAACAGCCTCTGCCTGAAAAAAATAAAGATAATTAAAATGTTTTTTTTTGTTGTTTGTTTGTTTTTGTATTTTAGGGAAGGGTCTACAAGGTGTTCAGGGTCTCACTACTAGATCGGACTCATAGTGATCCTCCTGTTTACAACCTCCCAAGAGCTGGGATTACAGAAGTGCGCCACCACGCCCAGTCTCAGTTGCCCTCTCAGCGTGCCCTGGGGGCGGGGCCAGCACCGCAGGCCCGGGGATGAAACGCTTGGTCCCTGTGCCTGCTTGCAGGCGCTTTAATCTGCTGAGCTATTTGGCTGGCCCTAAAATAGTATGTTAATGGTACAAAAAGAAGAGTGTGTATTAGTCGTAAAAGAGGCCAAAAAGAGAACCTGCTGAACTATGGAATGTGCTACAACTAGCATTTATAGAGCACTTACTAGTTGTCAGGAATTGAATCCACTCCTCTCATCATGCAGGGAGTCATTAGACAGAAGGAGCTGAAAGTTGAAGCAGCCTGCCCAAGCTAACTGCAGCTACCAGTAAGTGCAGGCCGCCAGGCCCTATGGCCACATCTTAACATTTACTCTCTACAGTCCCTGAAAAACAAAGTTTCAGGGCCGGCCTGACAGCTCAGTGGACTAAAGCTCCTGCTTAGGCAGAGAGCAGTGGCCAGAGTTCGATTCCTGGGCCTACCGTGCAGGCCCAGCCCCTGGGGTGCACTGATACAGTGATGGAGACTGGGCGTGGGGGCGCACAGCTGTAATCCCAGCTCTTGGGAGGCTGAACGCAGTAGAATCACTAGAGTCTGATCTATGTAGTGAGACCCTATAGACAGAAGAAAACAAAACAAAACAAATCCAAAAATTACAATGTTTCATTAAGCACTTCAGAAAGTACTTACTAGCTAATAAGCATGTTGGTGTAGTTAACTTCTTTTACTAAAAACCAACCAGAAAGGCATTATATATTTTGAAGCCAAGAGAAAACACAATTTAGAATTTCATTGCAGGAATGATCATTTCTTAATTACTGAACAATAGAAAATATTAGAGTCACACATTTGTCTACAAGTTATTGCATTAATGAATTTTAAAGTACATTATGATTAAATATTAAAACAAAACTTTAAAAACCAACAGCACAAGAAAATATTTGCAATAAATATGATCAATGGAATTCATACCTTCAATGTATAATGAACTAAAATATTTATAAAAATACAAAGATTTCATTGTATTTTTTGGCAGAGATGATTCATGTAAGAGGCAACACATATAGTAATAAATTTGTGCTGACTGAGCCACATGTATTTAAAATAATTTTATTATAAAAAGGAGACAAAAATTAAATGTGCCTTAAAGGCCAATTAGAATTTTAAAAAAGAGATTTCAAATAATTTTAAATGAGAATGGGTGAGTGCTGAAGTTTCTGAGGAGATGAGAGTTTGGAGTATGGTGGAGGAACAGCAAACGTGCCAACCAAGATGCTTATCAGCATCTCTTGGCTCATGAGAATGTGGTCCGAGAGCTGGGGGAAGGCTTGGGAGCTAGGACGAGGCTCATGGGCTCTCACAGCTCAAGGTGCATGTCACGATCCTCTCAGAGCTTGTTAGCGTATAGATGTACAGGCCCTGCTCTCAGACTTTCAGCTTGAGTAGATTTGCCCACGTCCCTAGGAAGTTCTCACATGATACTGTTGTTCATAGCCTGAGCCCTCACTTGGAGAGGCACTGGCTCATAGGACCCTCTGCAGACGCAGAAGCTGTTCTCTAGACGTACTACAAGATCAACAATAGTTTTAAAGAAGGGTGGGTGAAGGGATGAAAGAAAACAGAAAGAGGGAGAGGAAGGGATAGAGGGAGACAGATGACAGAGAAAACAGACATCTTTCAGAAGACTGCAATGAAAAAGGAGAATTTTCTTCACACAGGGGAACATCTAGTGAAAGCTGCTAAAAAGCACTACAGAGGACTATAGAAGAGCAGTGACTATGGCACTGTATTTACGAGTATGTTCTCTCCCCTCGCCTGTATCCTCTCTCCTTCCCTTCACTGCTAATTGCTCTGCATGACTGGTAATCTACTATATCTTTCCCTTTCCATCGCTTTCCCCTCCAACTAGCTCATATTCCATAATGCGCCTAAGTATGTGTCCTGCCATGGCCCTCCCAGTGGTAGTGTTTTCCCAAGAATCTGTGCAATTGTTCTCAGAACCATATCTTTGACACACTAGGAGTGGTTGAGAGCTTACTTCTTTGGTGTTTATGACATACAATTACTTGGTTATTTTCCCAAATTCAGGTCCTGGACCTGAATCTCTGCTTTTCTCTTTGTCGGCAATGGGCAAAAAAACAAAAATAAAAAAACCAAAAAACCCCACTTCATTGTATAAAATGGAGTGTCTGAGTGTAGCTACCAAGAAAAGAAGAAAGTCATTTCTATGCAATAGACACAAAAAAAATGAGTGCATTTGGAAACCAGAGCATTCTCAGACTCTTGACACTTTTCCACTCAAGGAGAAAAGCTAATAGAATAAGACAGAATCCTAGTACAGTTAAGAGCACAATTTCTTCAGATCCTTCAGGAAAGAAAGTATAGATGGTCCTATGAGGCAAAGGACTGAACAATCAACAAGGGCCGAAGTCCTGGCTGAGGGGAGAGGGAAGCTGAAATGAGTCATAAAAATGACAATTGCATGGCTCCATGAAAAGCTTTAGAAATGAGGACCAGAGGTGTTACACACAAATTCTTCCCCCGCTTCGCTGTGTACATATTTGCATATATTATTTTATTTCTACTGACCCCCACCCCGCACCTACCAGCTTATATAACAGGTGGTGGAATTGTTGTCTTTCAGTTATAAGAAGTCAAGGAAGGAAGGGACCACACAGAAAGATGGATGCACATCTCCCTGAAATGAGGTCGCTCACCAGTGATATTCTTTTCCTCCATCTATGGCACTGCATTGTTTTTAAAGTACACTTGGGATTTTGTGCCTGCTAAGCAGGCACTTACGCTATCTCACCACCCCTCTGTGGGAATACTTTTAAGTATCCCTCCTTTACTACTCTATCTGGAGGAAACCCCCCGCACTGATCCCCATTGACCATCTTGACTATTAGTTCTTGCTCTTCTTCAGAGCAGTCAAAATTTATAATGATGCTCTTTCTTTGGCTGCTTATTATGGTTTGTCTGGATGTTCCACCAATAGGGAAGTTCGAGAAATGATAATCTGTGTCAACTTTATATATTCAATTGTAGGATAGTACTCAACATATAGAAGGAGGTAAAGAAATGGTTGGGAGTTGAGGGAAGAAATTGGGAATAGGAATGTAAAATGTGGGGCTGGGGAGATAGCTCCATAGAATAAGTGCTTGCCTGGCAAGCACAGGGTCCTGAATTCAATCCCCGGTACCACCACCAAAAAGAAAAAAAAAAAAGCATAAAGTGTTAAGTGAAAATGAGAGAAAGAGGCAGGGTAAGGAGATAGGACCAGTCACAGAGCAAATGTTTGGGTTAGGCTTAATGTGATGACCATCTGTTGGATAATCTTAAACAGCGAATATCTTCTTTGTTTTACCTTTTAAATTAATAACTCTAGTTAAACATCATAAGGATACCTGACTGCTCACATGTGTCCTTATCCCCTCACTTTGCTGGAATATTAGCACAAGAACGAAAAAGGCATAAACACTTAAGAACAACTTTAAAAGGTGAGGGGGCAGCAGGAGATTAAATATTACCACATATCTTTGGAACACGAGAATAGAGGGATAGAGGAACCGTAACTGCTTTTGACAGAAGCAAGTAATTACAGCCTAAAGCATATGCAGAGAAGAACGCTAAAGAAAAGTGACCCAGATCTTATTGTCTCGGACTTGAAGGCTTGAGTGGGGCCAGGCTCAGCAACAGGTTATGGTTTGTGTAGGAAGTTGTTAGTTTCTGGGTCATCTCTGTCCATGATGCCTTCTCCAGCAAGACAAGGGGTGCTCGCTTTTTTTTTTTTTTTCCTCCAGAACTGGGGATTGAACTCAGACCCTTGTGCTTGCCAGGTAAGCACTTATTCCACTGAGCCATCTACCTGGCCCCAGGGGCACTTACTTTATGGAGAGTTTGGTGTTCAGTGACTAAAGAACCAGGGTGTGTATCTGAGCAAAGGACAGGTGTGCACATCTTAGGGATGGTGGCAAAAGATCATAACCACAGGCCTGTACTCCAACCAGGATTCTTAGCCCCCTTTTACATGCCCTTTGCATGAACTTTGGTCCACATCCCACCGGCAAGAGGCAAAGAAAATTACCCTCAGGAGAGATAAAAAATTCCCAGAGTAGATACAGCCACGTAACCCCTTGACTGTAGGTCCTGTAGTGAAACTCACCATTTTACCAGTCCCACTATGGACTAGATTTGTTCTCTAAGCACTTTTAAAAAGAAACAGGAGAAAGAATTATCAGAAATTTAAGAAAAACCACTAATATAAAAGAAGATAGCTTTAAAAAACTAGAGGAAACAGGAATAAATCAAAGAACAACATAATAATTTTTAAAAATCTTTAATGTCATTAGGAAGATAAGATATTACATATCTAATGCATGATAAGAACACTATAAGAAAGGAATCAACTCAAAATGAGGTATTGATGAAATGAAGAATATAGGAAAAATTGGTGGGTATGGTGGTGCAACCCTGTAATCCTATCCCTCGGGAGGCTGAGGCAGGAAGACTGCTGTATGTTTGAAGCCAACTTGATTTTCAATCCAAGCCAGCTTGAACTACATAGTGACCTTGTCTCAAAAAATAAATAAAATAAAATAAAACGAAGAGATAAGCCTCTCTCTTCTTAGAAAAAGAATATGATGAAAAATAAAGTTAGAGAAATCTCCTAAAAAGTTGTGGGAAAAAAGAGTGCAAAATTTGAGAGATCAGGGGTCTAACATCTAATTCAGAAAATTTCAGAGCATGAAGACAAAAGATCTTATGAAAAATACAAGAATATTTCCTCCAACTAGATTATGTTGGAAATTTTCACAGGATTCTCAGGGAATTAGAAAGGCACACCCATTTCCAGACATACTTCATGAAATACATGAAAATACCTTCATGAAAATGGGCTTTTAACAGCTTTCAGACAGGTTACAAAAGCATCAAGACTTAACATATCATTCAACTTTTTAATAGTAATAATACGCTTGAAGAAAAGTAATGGAAGGGCTTACCAGGTAGCTCAGCAGACTGAAGTGCCTGCTTAGGCAGACACAGGGACCCAGTTCAATCCCCAGCCTGCTGTGCCAGCCCCGCCTCCAGAGCACGCTGAGACAGCAATTGAGACTGGGTGTGGTAATGTGCACCTATAATCCCAACGCTTGGGAGGCTGAAAACAGGAAGATCACTATGAGTCTGATCTGTGTAGTGAGACCCTGTAG
>NDGM011091664.1:0-19662 GCA_002564305.1 Octomys mimax
TGCAAGCTTGTGATTGAGATTTTAATTTCCTCTATATCTCTTTGACTCTGCTTCATGCAGTTTATTTCTTTTCTGTATTTCTCATTCAAGGAATCCATCATTTTTCTAATCTCCTCTTTTTTTTTGTCAATGTCTTCTTTAGAAGCAGTTATTATTTCTTTCACTGCAGTTTTTTATTCAAATTGGGTTTCCTTCCTTTGTTTCTATAGTTGATTCTTTACTTCAGATGATTTGAGTTCCGAGAATTATTTTCTTATTTCAGAAAATTCTGCTCTGAGTTCCTCTATAACTTTCTGCTGTTGCTTATTTACTATCGACACTATTAATTTGTACATTTGAGCTGAGCGGGCCTGGGCTAGAACTGGATCACAATTTCTAATTTGTCAGTATGCATATGTGGCCATTTTATCTCCAGCCAATAGTTTTGCTCCAACCTTCTAAGCAAATCCTATTGATCACACGTGGAGCAGAGATGAATTGTCTCAATAAACCTTGCCAAATCACAGACCTGTAAGAAAAGGAAATGTTGTGCATTGTACTAAGATACTGAATTGTAGATGATTTATTATGCATAAATAGACCACTGGAACAGGATAAAAATCAGTCATTTTACAAATGTGGAAAAATCAGTTACATATTAAATGCTACATGAGGTTAAAAATCTTTATATTCAAACATATTTCTGTACATCAATATTATACCATCAAGTAAAATTATTGCCATCAGAGTGTGTTATGAATAACAATATTTCAATTTAATAATTCTTTTTAGTTTAATTTGCATGCATGTAGAACATGACTATAAGTAAAGTATGGACAATAATATACAGCCTTAACTATTTAGCTTCAAATAAGCATTTAAATACATTCAAATTAAAGTAATAGCAATTCAGTTTTGACTACTATAAAGTTGCATTTAGTTTTCCCCTGAAAATACACCCACATAAAAACCCTTCCCTGTGGGAACAAAGAAATAATATATTCATCTGTAGTCCAATGTAGAAAAATTGAAGTAGTTCTCGAAGACTTTCAGACCTCAGGCATAACTTTTGGATGAAATATACACTTGTGTTAGTCATTTTGTTAAGCTTATGAATAGGGTAATATAGTTTCACTCATGTGTGCATGATAAAAGTACAATTTTTTGAGAGTTGTACTATGAAATAATTTTCAAATTTTAGCTTTATTTTCTCCATATTAAGAGAAATTTAGTTTAATCAATGAATCAATAGTATCATATTAAGACAGTTCATGCTTTTTAACCTCATTTTTGCATGTGACAGAATTTCTGAGAATTTTGTGTGCATACCACTTTACTGGTGGATAGAATGTGGTTTTCAAAGATCATAGGTGTTTTCAATGTTTAAAGATACTTGGAACAATTATAACTGTTCTCCATAATACGTGAAATATTTCTTCTGCCATTTATGCCATTAATGGCCCACATGTATTGATATAAATGTTCCAGATATGTTTTCTGTCTTGCAAATAGTGACCAATATTAATTGAAGTAATACCTAGCCTTCAGATCTTCTGTCGGGAGAGATTAATGGCAACTTCTTTGTCTAGGAAATTGTGAGAAAAATCAGAGAAGGTGCTTAGACAAAAATGCCAGTATGAATTATTGAATTTTGAGCTTTCTCAACTAATGCAGAAAGACTGAGGAGCAAAAATAAATGTATATTATTTCATAATATGTAGGTCTTTTTTTGCTGGGTGGTTAGTGAGAAATGATGCTTTTCATGCTAACTGCTGAATATTTAATATTCCAGTTAAGCGCCTGAGCACTGTACAAAAATTTTACTGGACCAACATTAGGGCCTAGATGTTTCTCAAATTCCTTGCAGTGAAAATTCAAGTAACATGGGAAGTTGTGTCAGGGTAACCTGATATTTTCCTTTTAGACTGAGTCAAATATGCATTAAACAGACAGTTAAAGGAAAAACATCTGAGATCTCAGGCCTTTTAGTTTTCTTCAAGTGTCACCTTCATGGTCGTCTGTGCTGAGGCTTGAGGTTTCTGTGGTTAAGAGGAAAGGTGTTAACAGAATGCAGGATTTTCTGAAGTGATTTTTTTCTCTCCCTCATTCTGCTGCTGTTGCTTTTGTTTCAGGGGAGTTGGCAGCTGCCTTTTAGTTCTGTGATAGCTTAGAGAAACCTGCTCCATAAGCATGTTAATTTTCTTCCCTTAAGAAAAAGCTTGCTAATCTCATGAGGTATTGCAAAGTTTAAATTGAAGTAAATAGAAAAATGGTTAAGTTGAAAAAAAAAATGTTCCACAGAGATTCTGATGAGTGGGAACACATCTGCCACACAATAGAATTTGACATCCTTTGGCTCATTGCTTCCTGAGGATGTGGAAAAGAACGATTCCTGTGCAATAGGCATCTGGCTTGAACGCCAGCAGGGAGAAGTGTAATTACTGATCTCCATGTTTCTTGACCTGTGGATTACTGAGGAGTGGTCTAGTTCCACTTTGCTTTCCCCTGTGGAAATTACTCTTTCAAAAGATGTCTTCAGACTAACAAGATAAAACCTCCTCTTGTTTACTGTTTGCTTGGAAACCCATTTTCCTTTAAGAGGTACACAGGCAACAGTTAGTGAGGCGTTCAATGTCAGGATTTTTTCTTTTTTCAGAACTCAGGCCCTTGCACTTGCCAGGGATGTGTTTATTCTACTGAGCCATCTCCCCAGCCCAATGTCAGGGTTTTGAATGTTATCTTTCCATGATGTTCAGGCCAAGGAGAAGGACACTGGTGTGTGTGTGTGGGGGGGGTGCACACATGAATAACTGGAGTTGACAGTGAATACCCATTATTTGAGGCCAGCTGGAAGATTTTGAGCAGAATAAATCCTATCTGACAACAACAGGGATTTTGAAAGTTGGGAAACAATTATGTATTGGAAGTTACTGTTGCAAACCATTACATTTTAGAGCAATTTGTTATACAGTAACAAGTAACTAATATGTAGTGTATCTCTCTGGCCCAGTGAATTCCATCATAGCAGAGCCACCCTGGGAAATTGGCATCACGTGTTTCATTACACATCCTATGCCACTGTCCTTATATTTCCACCTCTGAACTTAGAGAGGCACTCAACACGCTGGACCTCCGACTGAGGGTTTTCACTACTATCCCTCATCCCTAAACCCTAAAATGGACCTGATTACATTTCAACATACATCTTATGTACTGATCCTGGTTACATTCAGATACAGACATGAGTGTATTAACTGTTACATAATGAAAATAGTCCTCAGACCTTTTCAATACATGAGAAAGGGAAAGAGGCTGGGACCGGGAGAGATGCTCTATTATTAGTGCCTAATCTTAATAGGACAGACAGATTCTGCTGCCAAGGAAGATGCACAATGAAGTTCCTTACCAGTGAGGTGAGACTGAATACTTGATGAATCATAACAGAGGCAGCCATCGTAACAATTCACATTCTAAAATTGTGGTTGAAAGGAGATAAAAATTCTCAGCATATTTGTATTTTTCTGTTCTCTCTTTTCCTGACATGCTCCTTAACTCCATTATTCTTCATGGCTTTCATAAGTGCCTTAACCTGTGCTCATCATGTCTCCTGCATAATCTAATGGAGATTTAATTATATTTCTTCTTGATGTAAGTAACTTCTTAGTCATTATGAATTATAAAATGCATTAAATATTTTGTGCTTTTATATTATATTAGCTTTAAAAACATATATTAACATTTATCTTCTCTAATTTTCCCACTCACTCCCTTTTTGCATGACTGCAAATAAAAAGCCAAACCATCAGTTTTCATTTAACTCTCTCCAAATTTCAACTAATCTCACAACTGAGTATTGGTATAGCAATCCAAATCACATACAAATGTGGGCACGAGTTTCCTTTTTTGTTATGTAATTGGAGTAATCCATAATAAGCTCTATTTGGAAATTAAATTTACCTTCTAAGTAAAATGTGCTCTTGGCTGAAATTTTTCCAAATGAATATGACAAAAAGCTTTTCAAGTAGAATCAGAATGAGCATTTAAATTTATATGTACCAGGATATGAACTGAGGTCTTAAAGATTAAGTAGCTGACCCACAGGCAGGAAGTAAAGCACAATTCAAGGTGGAATTTTAGCTCTAGATAGTGAACATCATATACGATTCTGTCTTCTCCCTTGCTCTACCCATCCCTTCCTTATTTTCTTATTGCACTCTTTTTTTTTCTTTTTATAAAAATAAGTTATGGACACTTGTAGAGATTTTTGCATAACAACAAATGACACAAACATAGACAGGTTTGGAATACCTGTTACTACAGCACAGTATATTAAGCCATTGGTATCTGACTGTCTTTTGGTTCCTCCTCTTATTTCTCTGTGAGATGCCAGGCACAGAAACAGTGGCAGATGATTCTAGAATAGGGATCAGATGGAAGTCAGAAAAATGAGGCTACAAAGTTGCCAAATAAAAATGTCACCCACTTTACATTTACCCACGGCTTTCCACAACGTTCACTCTGTCCATATGTAAGATCATTTTTCCACAATACTACGGTTTGAATATAGATTTTGAAAGGGTTAACTGTTAGCTTTGCCAGTGAGTGTTTCTTGGGAATTTTAATAAGCCTAAGCTCCTGCAATTCAGCAGATAACAGTCCCTGGGATTGCTGTGCATAGAGAACTGCGCGGAGGCATGTTTTCATGGCTGCACAATTCTTGTAGAAACTGCTCCTGCAATGACCCAGCTGCACAGATGACAAGTCCAGGAGGTGTTGGAGGAGCTACCACAATGTGGAAATTCTTGCAGGAGCCATAACCTTTGGCTTCTGAAGCCAACTGAATAGGATGGATAACAGTAACTGACTGAAGACGGTCGTCAGCCTCGTCAGATGGCTTCCTGGGAAGAGAAGTGTCCCAGAGTGGTGGCAGAAGAGCTGTCCTCATCATGCCAGAGCCAGTGCTCCCCCGAGAGCTCCCAAGAGCATAGGTAGGCAAAGGACTTGCTTTAGCCTAGCACTTTGTGCAGCCACAAATAGGATCATCTGGTACTCTGTGGAACAAAGCCCAGAACCATTAACTCTGAATGCTCTGGCTGATCATGCCTGCTCGCCAGCGAGGTGTTGAGGTGCGCCGTCCTGGAGGATGTAGGTGTTCTCTTCTTCATTATATGTAGCATGAAGAAGTCATAGATTTTGCTCCATAGCATTGTGGTGCTTCCAGTAAGGAAATGAATTTTGATAGGTTGGATCTTTCATGAATTCTGTATGATTTTTGTCCCCGGAGTGTAAGGAAACTGCTCTTTTTATACTACTAAGTGATGCAATGTGTAGCCTAAACAGATGGAAACAGCTTGACTTTAGCATAAGTGTTAGAATACGCAGCTCAAGGGCAGAAATCCACAAGGTACAGCTAGCAGAAACTGCTACCATGTAAGAGGCCTTGTAAGTTTACCTCCACCAGGGCAATGAGGAATTACGGCATGATGCATTAATTTCCAAATTATTCTTTGTTTTGAAGAGAAAAAACCAATAAAAACAATTACATAGAACTGCAAAACAAGACGACAGGAAATGAACAATGCTTATTGCTTGTCGTTATCTTCAAAATAGTTGCTCACATTATGAGACAAAGACATCCAAAATTGATCAAACACCATGATATAATCAATCAATACGTTGATTTCCTTTAATGAACTAATAGAAATTAATAGTATAATCATTTTAGCTATCTTGTGTATAGAAGTTTACTTTTCCCTCTCTTCGTTTGTCTTTTTTCTCATCCGGGTTGTTCTTTCCCTTTGGCCAGTTTTTTCACTTTCATAATATCAATTGCGCATTTTGGATCTTTTCAATTTCTGACACTATGGAGACAATACAATATTTACAGATGAAAGTCTGATTTATTTCACTTATGAGAACAGTCTCTAATTGCATTAATCTACATATAGATTCTCATGTTTATCCTTCTTTATAGCTGAGTAGTACTCCATTGTATAAAAATACCACATTGTTTTTGAATGAAATTAATAAAGAATGTTAAATGTTTATTCATCAAGAAAATAATTTTAGTAAGGGAAGGAAAAGGAGAATTAAAAAGGATTAAGATGTTGTATGTACATATAGCATGCACTAATACCAATAACACAATGAATATATTAATTGTGTAGCCCAACTATATACTAATAAAAGGATGGTCAAATAGCTCAGTGGATCAAAGCATCTGTAAGCAGGTGTAGGGGCCGGGGGTTTGATTCCTGGCCTGCTGTGTTGGTCCGCTCCTGGGGCACACTGAGAGGGCTATTGAGACTGGGTGTGGTGGTGCACACCTGTACTCCTAGCTCTTGGGAGGCTGTAAACGTGCAGATCACTACGAGTCCGATCTAGTAGTGAGACCCTGAAGACCCTGTAGACCCTTCCCTAAAATAAAAAATATATATAAATATATGTATAAATATATATTAATAAGATATTTTTATTTATTTATTTATTTTTAATTTCATGTATTTGGTATAGAGTCTCACTACACAGTTCAGAGTCATAGTGATCCTCCTGTTTTCAGCCTCCCAGTGCTGGGATTCCAGGCATGTGTCACCACACCCGGACTCAGTCACTGACTCAAGGCACCCAGAGGGTGGGGTCTGGTGCAGCATGTGGTACTGCGGGACCAAACTCAGGTATCTGTGCTTGCCAAACCAGGCATTTAGTCTGCTGAACTATCTCACTAGTCCCATAATAAGAATTTTAAAGGGCCAGCCAGATAGTTCAGAGGACTAAAGCGCCTGTTTAGACAGCGTGCAGCAGCTGTGGTTCCATCCCGGGCAGGCTATGCCGGCCTTGCCCCCGGGGCCCACTGAGACAGTGATTGAGACTGCGCGTGGTGGTGCACGCCTGCAATCCCAGCACTTGGGAGGCTGAAAACAGGCGAATCACTACCAATCTGATCTGTGTAGTGAGATGCTATACCAAATACATAAAAAAAAGAATTTTGAAGAAGAAAATGAATTTAGTATATATGCTGCAGAAGCAAGCACTAAAAAAGAAAACTTTTCAAAACAAAAACAATTTAAAATGTAATTGGTACAAAGTGCTTGTTAAACTTTAGATTTTTTTTTTGTTAACATTAAACATTTCTTCTTCTGGGCAAAAAGGATTGCAGATTAAATGTTTTGTCAATAGATACTGTTATGGTTAGTGTCTAGGTGTCCCCTCACACAGTCGAGGGGCGGGCTTCGACAGGTTGTGACTATTCACGATCCAGGGCTGGGATTCTGGGTGTGAACGCTAACCTGCCCTGGGGCAGGCAGCCTGAGCGCAGCATGAGGAAAGGAGAGACCTGCTCTCTGCCCTGCCCTTCCATTTTTGCTCTTGCTGGTTTGCTGTATTCCGCCTCCATGAACTGCTGCCCTCTGCTATTTGCCGCTCTACTTTGGAGCCAGCAGAGTTTGGACTGAAACGTCCACAAACTGTAAGCTAAATAAGCCTTTCCTTCCTTAATTTGGGGTGTCAGGTATTTTGTCCCAGCAATGAGAGAAAAGTAACTGGGACAGATACCAAAAATGTTTCAGTATGACATAACCTGATGACCTCTTCCTCAAAATAAAAATCCTGAAATAATTGCTGAAAAATCATTTCTAATGTTGGAAATTTTGTCCTGTATGATATTATTATTTCATATTTATCTCTTGCATATTTCTTATAAGGAAATTATTGAAGAAAATATGTGATACCTATGAGTTCTTAAATACAGTTTTGAATGCTTTTTCGCTATTTGTACTTGTTTGAAGATGGCTATTAGCAATACCAAAGACAACGGCGAAGGAAACAGTCCACAGGTGTGAGGTTGGACTTCGAGCCTTGGCTGCCTCTTCAGTGTCTCCTTCCAATCCTTATCCATTCTGCTCTTTTTCTAATTCCAACATCAACCTTAGGGTTATACCAGTAGTTTATACCCACAAATAAGATCCCTGGAGAAACAATAATGCTTTGAAATATTAATAGTTTACTATACTGCCATCCACAGAATTATTTATGTGTCATGCGGATACCCAGTACTATTATTGATTACTGGACTATGTTGGATTACTTTGCTGAATCCATGCACCTACAATATATGAATGGCAGTGGAATACCCATCTCTGACAAAAGTAAACAAAAAGGGGGGTATAAATAAAAGACCATTTTGTAATGACAAAATGTATATATTTGTCTATACAAAATAGCATAGATATACAGCTATTTTCTCTTAGTTCAATGAAAAGAAAGTTTTGAACTAACAGTGTTTAGACAAGATATCATGTCTGCATCTTGTAGTATGAATAACTACTACAAAGAAAACTATATACAATGTATTAATTGTTGTAACTGTCCTACTAACCTGTTTTGAAACTATCCCACAGTTACTTCTTTATCAATAAAATTAGTATAAAAACTGTGAAGAAAGAGGAAATCGTTGACCTGCCTTAAGGTCTGTCATCAGGAGCCTGTCAGTGGTGGTCCTTCCCACACTGTTCTACACATCTCATTCAAATCAGTAGCTCTTCCCCTGTGGGTAAGCAAGGATGACACCCGCACCAGCCCCGCTACCTGAGTGCGAAGTCAGTACGTGTCAGTGACATATTGTATTCTTCAAGTCTGCTCATCATTTTAAAGGATTAGTTTGAAAATACATTTCAATAACTTTACCTCACAAGTGGAAAATCTTTGTTTAAGCCAATGAAACTCCTTCTTGTTGCAGAAGCCTATTGAAATTAATTATGTAGTTAGCTGTGCTTTTGATGATATGTGTGAGTCTGGTTCATAATTTAATAGTTCAGAGGTATGCGAGTGGGTTGGCTATTTGTAAAAAAAAAGTCATAATTATTCTTTACATTTATTTGGACACTTTCTTTCGCCTGAATAATTGTTCATTCATATTAAAGCATAGTCAAATTTCAACATAGTGAATTTAGCAAAAATAGTTATCTTCACAGAATTTGTCTCATACTTATTAATGATCAATCTTGAGATGAAAGATAAATGGTAGGGTGGGATAGTAGTGAGCAGGCCAGCTCTAGGTATATTAATCCATAAAATGAGATTTAAATCACAGACAAATTTTTCACTTCTATGTCTTTACACACTGAGCCAATAATTTAGCACAATACTGTAAAAATGCCACAGTTCCTGTATTTCATTATTCATTATGTTAACTTACCATTGAGGGCTTGCACATGGGAGCCAATAGAGTCCATTCCAGGTCACCTATAACCCTAACTGTCTCCACTGCCTACCCTTCCATGTTCAATGGACAACTAATATCTGTTACAGTTTGGGTACATATGGACATAAATCCCTTAAATTACCCTCCAGAAAAATACTTCAGGTCACTTGTTAATGATTCTTCTGGTTTAGAACTGACTTTTCAAGAATGGAACTGGCAGAAAGAGCCAAAATCCCCAGGCAGATTGTAACTCCTTCTGAAAATAAACATGTATCCCTTCTTATCATCCAAGCTCAAGCAGCTTCCCCCACTCTTTCTTTAAACTTCCTCCACCCTACTAACAATGAATCAGAGATGCAAGTTTGAACTTGTAGCTTCTGGCCTCCTTGCAAGTTGGCTATGCAATAAATATTTTTTGTTTTCAAAATTCTTGGCTTCTTTTTGCGTTGAGCACTCAGACTTTGCTCAAAAACATTCTTTTCATCCAGATTCTGTGCAATTGTCTTACGCCAATAGTTCTTCTTGAGAACAAAGTAATAGCCAGTCAAATAATAGAGTATGTAGTGTAGAGACTATGAGTGCTGATGCGCAGAATAGAGAATACTAGGGTTGTTCAAAAAGTAAGACGAAGACACCAGAAGGGGAAGCTAAAGCTAGATTCTGTCTAACTCACATCCTGTATTACAGAAGGACAGCTCAGCTAAGACAAACAAACAAACAACAACAACAACAACAACAACAAAAAAAACCCAGAAGATAGATTGTTCAAACACACTTTTTGGTTTTTGTTTTAAAAACACATTGGATTTTTTTTTTTTTTACAGGAATGTGTTAAATTATTTTTGTGCTAAACTGAAAGGTAGAATGAGAAAGAGCACCTGCCAACTCTTTGCTATTTTAAGTGAATATACTTTTAGTCATTCTGTTTTAGAAAATTTTGGCCATAATTTGGATTTATTTGGCTGCTTTTCTCAATTTCTTGTGCTCATAAGTGAAGACATATCTTTATCTAAAATGCCAATTGAGTCTATAGAGTCAAATACATTGGGATAAGTTTACAAAATATTTTTTAAATGAGTATTTTGTGCTGTTTTTCAGGCATTGGTGCATTCATGTACAGAATGGCTTTTCCGCAAAACAAAATTGCAAACACACAAAGCAAGAAACTTTCATTTATTATAACATTTTTAACCACCCTCAAACCATGACGGTTAAGATATATAGCTTGAATTTTTAGACTGAAAATTCTGGTGGTTTAAAATGTAGCAACTCAGTAGTCTGGGTGCATGTGTATAGATAATATTATTTTAAACTCTCACTGAGCTATTTCACACAGTTCAAAAATAGTGTTTTATGTACCCATATATTTTTGTTTACAAATTATATCAATTTCTTCTTTAATGACTGCCACCAGCAAAAGAGCCACAGTGAGCTACTATATCAGCACATTTCAATGCAATTTCTTCTCCTAGGGTATTCTGAAGAAATGTGTTATCAAGGCCCATACATTACTTCTCATTGGCCAATATATTCTATGTTATAGATCTATATTTCATTTTACTGCTTTCCCTACAGAGCAAATCCAATCTTAGAAAGTTGCAGTATAGTACAAAACTAACAGTACTATTTTTTTTTGCCAGATTCAGAGAGAGAAAACTGGACAATACCACTATATCACACAGTATATATCACATATTCCTTCAGCATATAATTTTAATTTAGAATTTCTCTTCAATAGATCATGATTAGAAAGCTTCTAATAAATGTATTTGGTACACACTTATATATTTTTATTTGACAAAGCGTAAGTAATATGCTTTTTATTTGGCTGGTTGTATCATTCCATGCCATATTAATTTCTTACATCTTTCATTAAAGGATGAGCTACCAGTGTAGATTCTAGATGTTTGAACTGTATCTAGCTAACCTCCTCTCATGTATATGTAGACTTCAAAAGTACCCAATAGAATATAAGGGAATTTCTGTAGTGTTCAAAAGTTATTTTTAAGGAAGTACTCCATTGCTGAGAAAGTAATCTTCAGAGCTTGTTTAAATGCACAAGAACTCAAAATTTTAAACAAATCAGATAAGATTTACATAAGAATTGGTCGTTTGATCATCCTAATCTGCCTTAAAATTCCATTATGTGCACTTGTTAATTTATATCCAGCATAAGCTGTAAGAGCAATAGTTGGCCACAGATTCATTTTCTTTTGCATTTAACATAAAAATTGCAGTATGAACTTTTTCCCCATAAATACCTTTGGCTTGCTTTGGCATTTATGCAGCAGCAGGAGACCATTATGCAGTGACACATTCTATCCCACTGACATTATCATTCAAAGATGGTCGATTTCATTTCCACGAAGGTCCCAGAGAGCCACAGCCAAGTTACAATCAATCACACAGCCGCAATTACTAGCTGAGACATGACTCTCAAGAAGTAAGGAGAACCATGTGTACTGATGCATATTTAAATGTCCTGTTTATCTATTAAAGAAATGGTGAGCATCTTTTCACATTCACAATATTTTTATGTTAAATCCACATCCACATTCCACATATATGAATTTCAATGCTTTGCTGTGCTACTGTAGATTCAGAGTCAGGCCAGCTGTTTGGAGAAAGGACACAGTGATTTTAAATATCATCTAATATATGAGTGGAATGAATGGGGAACTGTGAAGTTAGTCAAGTGCAGCTAGATATGGAATAGAATAGGTTTAGGTAAGAAAGTTGAGCAGAATGCAGGTTTGGCTTAGAGAAAGTGACAGCTATCATGGGGATAAAGGAAATCACTGCCCAAATAGGATAATTCTGAAACAAAAGAAGATGAAGACTCAGGAGACCAGGTCCCCAGAAGAGAAGGTCATGCTTTCTAGGGAATTTCTCAAGAAATTTCATAAGGATTTCTTACAGAAGAGGATGTAGACCCATTTAGTGGGTGTCTGTCTATCTCGCTTTTATTATATAATAGCCATGTCTGTTCAAACATTTGGGGTAGTGCATTTTTCTTTTTCTTTTTTGTCTTTTTGAGATGATGCCGCACTATGCAGCTCAGTGACACCACCGCCTGCTTTTTCAAATCTTTGGGCAGCCTTGAAGGTACTTTACTCTCATGCCCAGTTACTTAGTATCTGTGTTGGATGTTGGAATTATGTCTTGTACCCTAATGTGGTGCTCTGGTGGGTGTTGGAGGCCTTGTGAAGGCAGAGCTAGCTGACATTGGTTCTCCTCTAGTCTTTCCTCACAAAGATGAGGATGGCCAGAGTTTATTATGTCTTCTAATATAACTCCAGGTGCCTCACACATCTTGCCAGCAAGGGAACTGGGCTTCAGCTAAATAAAAAAGCTTAAATCATGTCTGAGTTTATTAATAAGTGAGCTGACCCTACAGGCCGGGGCTCTGCATCTTTTGGCCAGTGACCTTTCTACCTCGTCAGATGGCCTCTCCATATAGCTTTTTCTTAACCCACGACAGAAGGCTGGATAAAATTAAGACACTTGACACAGATTTTATGGAATTCAATTATAGAAGCGTTTTCTGGAAAATAGTTATCTTTCCCTTTGTAATAGAAATAGAAAGCTATCAAGCTTGGTTAGCTGCATAAAGAAACTGAATTATCACCATGTCCTCCCACTGCTATCCATGTAATTGTGGAAAGAGCTTGAAATACTAGACCGTATTGTTATGATCCATATTATATTTAAGTTTGAGTGAGCTCTTTAAGTCTATTAAGATACAAATTATTTTAATCCTCCTTTAAAGAACCCCTAAAGAAACCAGAAACACTTCCTGAGTTAATAATATAAAGCAATGAAATAAGAATGGGCCATACGTATATGAAATGATTTACGTTGAGTTACTAAAGTTCTTAAAGAATTTACTTATTTTCAGGAATCTAGTTTCTGTTATATAAAATTTGGAAGAAGAGGGGGGAATATAATACTGGTTAAGTGAGAGAGGCCAGTACTAGGTTTCCTGATATAAATCCTGGCTGAGCCTCTTATTAAGCATGCATCTGCACCTAACGGTCTGCGCACTGATCTTTCTGTGTAAATGGGGCTAAATGTAGAAGCTACATCTCGGAGATGATCTGAAAATGGAATAAGTGGATGTATGAAAAACTAGTGCTGAGTGCTCCGTAGTAAGTGCTGCATTAGATTTAGATGGCACTAGAGCTAGCTACTATATACATTCTGGATCCATGAATTGAGAAATTTATATGTGCCATGTAACAATTATTTCCTGAGACTATCAATTTTATATCTAGAGAATATCCTTTTTATATTTTAGAGGCAGAAAATTTAATTTGTTCAGGGTTTCTACAACTAGAAATCATCACATGCTATGGGCCAAAGTATATGTAACTAAATTAGTGATTCTCAACCACCCAGTGCAGTTGGACGCTCATGTTTGTTATCTGCTAGGCTTCTTCCTAACATTGTCTCACTGTACGGAGTCCCTCAGTAATAAAGAATGTGATTCTGTTCTTCTCTGGAAGGGGGTGTTTGGAGAGAATTCTGATGCCTCTGTCTACCACACAAACTGAAAACGTTACCAACTTGAATTGAGAACCTCTGCTCTAAATCTCTTTACAAAACCAAATGTAAACAGAATAGATCCAAAGTATCACAGCAGTTAGGTAAAGAAAAGCCAAACATTTTGTAATAAACAAATGTGAGGTGTTTTTGGAGAAAAAATGTGGAGAGCGTGCCATTAACATTATCCTTCTGATATGAAGCAGTGATAATGATGAATTATAACACCGCTGAAAACTTCTAGTCGTATCAACTAGATATGCATTGTATAAATTCGTTCTAAGCATGCAAAATATATCTCTTAGGAGATCATTTGATTTGCAATTAATTTCCTTATGCATCTATTCTGAGCAGCCTAATGGTTTACCTTAAGATGTCCATTTTTTTATGTTGTAAAGAGAGTGCAAACTAGCATTTGAACAGAAAATTTACAAGCAATACAGAATTTCACTGAACAAAGTAATATGAATTTCACAGTATTTTTTGTAATACATAGTGTTGTCTTCCAACTAGTTATGTTATTCGTATTACCAGATGTATGTATGTAAAATTGGAAGAAGAAAGAAATGTATAAGAAATTAGGAAGAAAAAAGTACAAACAATTGAAAAAAGGTGGCAAAATAAATTAAGTATTGTCTACTCATTTCCATAGACCAGAAGAAATACACAGTATAGTTGTCCAAAACATCCTTTTCCTCAACTCAGTAGCTTTCCTTTTAAATAAGTTCATTCCATTTTCCCAGTATGTATTGTAACCTTCGGATTCCATTTTTTCTTTCAAGTTTTCACACTAAGAGACAATATGATATTTACACATGCGGGTCTGATTTATTTCACGTAAGAACATGTCCTCTGATTGCATCCATTTACTGACAAAAGACTCAAATTTATCCTGTTTTATAGCTGAATAATACTCTATTGTATAAAAATACCACATCTTCTTTATCCATTTTTCAGTTGGTGGGTATCTGGGTTGTTTTCAGGATCTAGCTACGACAAATTGTGCTGCTACAAACATGGGTACACATATATTGCTGTGGTATGAGGCTTTCGGTTCTTCTGGAAAAATATCCAGAAGGAGAATAGTCAGCTTGAATGGGATCTCCAATTTTAGCTTTTTAAGGAATCTCCTTATTTTCTTTTACCTCAGAAAATTTGGGCTCAACATCAGCTGTTCATAGGGTCCCTATATGGAACCACAAATTTCAATAAATCCTAGGAATATATAACTTTGCAAAGATACCACAACTCTCTTAAAAACACACAGTTGAGAGGCTGGGGATTTAGCTCAGTGGTAGAATGCTTGCTGAAAAAGTGGGAAGCCCTGGGTTCAGTCCTCGTCCCCCGAAACAAAAAATAAGCACAATCAAAACAGAAAACTTCTGTGATTTCAAAAGTTATGGAGAATTTTCCCTCCCCAGAAAGCCAGAAATTCTGCAGCAGACATCACTGGTGTCTCCTAATTCACTTCAGTTCTGACACTGTCTTTGGATGACATCATATTCCACAAATGGAGAGTCCAGATCCCAAGGCTGTCAGCGCTTGAGAATCACTTACCAGTTTGCACCTGCAGAATTTATGACCCACTGGCTACAACCTGAGGCGCTCTTATTCACTTTCTTGGGATGCATGAATTTGCTTCAGTAGCTCACAGAATTCCTGAAAACCCAGTTACTGTATTTTATGGAGCATAAGAGATTAGAGACAAGGAGATTCATAGGACTGGGTATGAGTGCACCAGTGTGGACCTTTTCTGGCTTCTTCATGCATGCCGTCTGACAGGAAACCATGTTTATCCAGCCTTGTGGGAGCTTTCCTTCCCTGTCTTTCTTTGTTTTCATGGAAGTGAAAACTGTACACACACACACACACACACACACACACACACACAAACACACTTGCATACACACATATGCTTTGCATTAGAGTCAGACTTGATCCTTGTATCCAGCATCATGGTTACGGATGGCACTAGTACCAGCAGTTTCAACAATATATTGTTAAGAAGCCAGATTGCAGATTTAGAGCAGTTAATGGGAGAGAAGAATATTAAACATTGATTTGAGGAAAACTTTTTTTCTTTTTTCTTCTTTTTTTGTGTGTGTGTTTTAGGGAAGGGTCTACAAGGTGTTCAGGGTCTCACTACTAGTGATCCACCTGTTTATAGCCTCCAAAGAGCTGGGATTACAGGTGGGGCATGCCACCATGCCGTCTCAATTGCCATCTCAGCATGCCCCAGGGGTGGGGCCAGCATGGCAGACCTGGAGATCAAACCTCCAGCCCCCATGCCTACTTGTAGGTGCTTTAATCCGCTGAGCTATTTAGCCAGCCCAGGAAAACTTTTTTTGATAACTTTGATAAAGGTAATTAGAACAAACAAGAAAATTACATTAGGTTGAAGAAGAAAATTTACAAAATGAACTTAGAGTGGGAAAGCAGTTTTTTGTTTTGTTTTGGTACCAGGGATGGAACTCGGGACCTTGCGCTTGACAGGCAAGCACCTCATCTACTGAGCTATCTCCCAGGTCCCAAAATGAATTTAGAGACTAAAGCATGTTTAATGTTAAATGGAAATAGTTTTCATAAAAGAGAAAGAATATTAAGTGTAATTAAGTTCTGATAATTACAGAAAAGAAACAGATTTCTTTAAAAAAAACATTTATTTATTTATTTATTTATTTATTTGCTATGCAGCTCATACTCATAGTGATCCTCCTGTCTCAGGCTCTCCAGTGCACACCACCATGCCTTGTTTAGGTGGCCAGTTCAGTACAGCGCCAGCACAACAAGTGGTCCAGGGGATCAAACCCAGATCCTTGCATTTGCCAGGCAGATGCTTAGACAGCCAAACTATCTCCCCAGCCTCACCAGAAGATTTTAAATAGAGAGAAATACACTTTAGTTTGGAACATTGTTTTGACAACGGTGACTGATGCATGATGAACACACGCACAGGTAAGTGGAGGCAAGGAGAGGGAAAATGTGGAGTGTGTCTCTGATTTTATTTTATTTTTATCTAAGTCTCGTAAGAGACTCTACTACTGACTGTGAGGTGGCAGGAGCTGGCAGTGCCAGGGATCTAAAGGGAGTAGAGATGGTGCAGAGTGGCTGCAGTGGAGCAAGACAGAGACTGACAGAGAAGTGATGACCAAAGATACCTGGTGGAAGGCAAGGGTCACAGGACGTCACCCAGAAGCACTAAGTGCCCAATTTGAACTGAGAACGACAAGTTGTAATGCCTCCAAGTTTCAAAGTTGTGCAATTTTCTCCAAGACTGTGCAGTATCCTTTATGCAGTGGTTGAGAAATCATGCATCTTGAATTTTCTGGGTTGTATTTTTGCCAATGGAGTACAATAGATCAAGAAGTAAGAGACAATAACTTTCTCAACAGTGATTGAAGTATGGGATATCAAAATCCAGGCTCCTTGGGAAAGGAAAATTAAACAGACAACAATAGTTTTTAAAAAGAATTTATTATGTATTAGTGACAAAAGTAAAATTACAGAAATTAAAGGGTGGAATGCTGTGATCAGAAAATGCTTGATTTAAATACGATTTGTGAGTTTGTGAATTTTCTATATATTGCCTAAAATGGAGTTAGGCAACTGAATGCTGTCAATTTTTTGCAGGTAGTTATTCTGCCATGTAATGTAAAACTTCATCCTACAATATTTTCCACAGTGTATTAATATAGGTTAGTAAAAAAATATAGTCTAGAACTGAAGAGATCACCACTAAACTATGATTCAGCATTTTAATATGAGGAACTTTGTGAGGCCATCCCAATTCTTCCAGCAATCTCATTTACAATTAGAAATCCATTGACCTTTTTACTCTATTTTATGTCTCATTTTTTTTTACATTTTTTTACTTCACTTATTTTAATTTTAAAAAGAATAATTAAAAAATTAAAATGATACAGAATTTCAAAACAAGATGATAAAAAATTAACAATGGTTGTTAAATTGTTATCTTCAAAGTGATTGGTTTACCACATATAGGCATTAAAATTGATTAAAATTTAAGAATTACCTGCTCCTTTCAATAAACCAATAGAAATTGATAGTTCAATTATTGTAGTAGTCTTATATATGCATATACATATTTTTCCCATCCTTCTTTCATTAATTTTTCTTGTCTCATCCCAGTTGTTCTTTCCTTTTGAGCAGTTTCCTTCCCTTTCACAATATCTATTGTATGCTTCAGATTTTATTTGCTCTTTCAGTTTCTTACACTAGGGAGACAATAGGATGTTTAGACATGAAGGTCTGGTTTATTTCACTTATGAGTATCATCTCTAGTTGCATTCATTTACCTATAAAAGTCTTGAGTTTGTCTTTCTTTATAGCTGAATAGTATTTCATTGTATAAAAATCCTACATTTTTAAAATCTATTTCTCAACTGATGGTCATTTGGGTTGTTTCCAAGACTTAACTATGACAAATTGCACTGCTCGTTTTTTGTTGTTGTTGTTGTTGTTTTGTTTTGTTTTTTGTTGGTACCAGGGATCAAACTCAGGATCAGGCAAACATTTACTCTACTGAGCTATTTCCCCAGGCCCTGCTCTGTTCTTAACATGAGTTCACACACTATTTGTTTTGGCACTACAGATTGAATCTATGTCCTGCATTCTGGGCTACATACCTAGCCATGCACTGATTGATTGACTGATTGATTGATTGATTGACTCATTCATTCATTCTTTGTAATTTCCATACAGTCTCACCAAGTCATTGATATATTCAATCTGGCTTCCAACCTTTATCCTCCCACCTTAGCCTCCTTGAGTTCAAAGATTTCAGGCATGAGCCACTCTGCCCAGTTCCATATTTTTACTTTTAAGAGTATTTTCCCAATGAAAAACATGTTTAAATCCTTGTTATATTCTTCAAAGTATTATTTATTTTAATGCATTTGGTACTAGGTCTCACTATGCAGCTCAGACTCTTAGTGATCCTCCTATTTTTAGCCTCTACAGCACTGTGATTACAGGCCTGTGCCACCACGCCCAGACTCTGGGCAGCTCAGCACCACCAGGGGCAGGGCAGTGCAGCCTGTGGTGCCAGGGGATCAAACCCAGGTCCCTGTGCTTGCCTAATCAGATGCTTAGTCTGCTGAGCTATCTCACTGGCCCTTCTTCAAAGGATTTTTAAAGAATGTTTTAGATTAATAAAAAATTATGAGGGAAAGCACATATTTCTTCTAAGCTAAGAGAGCTCACTGTTGCAATTCTTTCATCTGTAGAGATGGGTGGAGCTTCCCCTACCACCACACAACTGTGTTCACAGCTCTGCTTTTCTTTGAGGAGTAGACGTGAAATGTATGGGGTTAGGAGGGATATGGCCACAGGAATAAACTTGTGCAATGGAGCAAAGAATGGCATTTATGGGCAAAACCAAGAAAACAAAAATAAATATATGCAGAAAAGAATAAAAAGAGGCAGAAAAGCTCAAATGGGAATCTACTTTGGTTATCTGTTGTATATAGAACACACAAAGGTAGACACACAAAAATATTTTATATGATTTGATTCCTTATGTATTCTCTTTGAAGTTTTTTTTAACTTAAAGAAGAAAAGAGGTATGGAATGTTGATAAATATTAGTATTTATTTCAGTCATAGTAAAATTCTATAATATAGATATGTTTTAGTCTATTATAGTTATTGATTTTAAAATAATTTGCATTTAAAAATTGAAGTTAATTTCATTATTCATTATATATTTCTAAGGATTTATATGATAAGGATATTTATTTTCATAATTTTATTGATAAACAAATAGCAATTAGACAGTTTCAAATCAAATCCCTAGGACAGATTCAATAATTAACACACTGCATACATTCTTCTTAGTGGTTAATTGCCATACAAGATGCAGACTTGTGATCCTATTTACAAACACCATTAGAACAAATCATTCTATTCATTAAGAGAATGTAA
>NDGM011091669.1:0-14503 GCA_002564305.1 Octomys mimax
CCACCAGGGTCAACTTTGAAATTTCTAGAAATGTTATGAGCCAGAAGATATCTCATTGGAAGATGAAAATCAGCCCCATGGGAAGGTCTGCCCCACAGTGGACAGTGGTGGAAGCTCCCATGGGCGCTGGTACCTGGCTGGAGGTGAGCCTCGCCAGCCCACGGCCCTCAGGTCCAGCGCACCAGGGTGGGCCAGGCCCCTTCTCAGCCCCAGATGAGCAAGGAGACGTGAAGGGGCCCCCACCATCTCCAGTCTTTCCACTTGAGGGGCATAAGAAGGACAGTAGCTAGCAGCCCCCTCCCACAGGGCTAGCCACTCAGGCAGTGTGCCTGATCACATCCCACTTAGGATAGAGGAGGGCGGAGAGCAGAGGCCAGGTGCTGTGTAGCCCAGTGCCAGGTGACTAGATCTCAAACAGCAGCAGCTGAGCTGCCTGTGGGATTGGCTTCCAGCTGTCAAGCTGTCATGGCTCGCATCTAGAAGCCCCCCAAAGCCTCATGCAGGCATAGGTGGGGCTTTTCTGAGCTGGTTGGATCTACTGTGTGAGTCTAGGATGCCTTCCTGGTGCACTGCAAGGTTTGAGGGTGTGCGCTACCTGCCCTAAGGGCTGACAGCCTGGATAGGACTTAGGGACTGAAAGAGGTGGTTGCTCGCTTTTCCTGGCTTCCACCTGCCACAAGCCACTTCTCCTCTGTGCCACCACTCTGCTAGGCCAATCCACGTTGGAGCCATCCAGCTGCTGACTGCAGCCTCGACACACTGTGGGCAGAAGTAAACCTCTGCTCCCTTAATTTTGGGCACCAGGTATTTTGTCTCAGCAACGAGAAAAACAACGAAGCCTTCGGTCATCCCCTCTTGAAGTCACTGCCTTCCCGGCTTTGCTGGCCCCCTCCCTCCACTCCCTGCCTTGGGGGTCTTCTCTGGTTCCTCCTGATTACCTGCAGGTACCGAGGACTGGCAGAGCGCGATCTCTTTCCGGCAAATAGGAGCCAGGGTGTTTAGTGCACAGGCTTATCCTGAGAACCTGGGGCCAGGAAGGAAAGCCACCTCCCGCCCAGGCACCCACCCAGAGCCCAAAGCGACAATAATTACCATCACTAAGCCCTAGCCCTGAGGCAGGGCAGACAGAGCTTCCTGTAAAGGACCAGGTGATGAAGGGCTCTGGCCTGCTGGATGGGGGAGGGGGATCACAACTACTGCACTCAGTTCTACCTTCTTAGAGCAGAAGTGGCCACGAATGAAAAGCACAGGAATGGGTGTATCTGGCTCCCCATAAAGCTTTATTACAGAGCTTTTTGCTCCTGACACTTAGCCCTGCTGCAGACACCCACCTTCTCTTGGGAGCCAGCACCCTACTATCTGTTTTAAGGGTTTCAAAACGGTATCCTTGAATCTCCCAACACCACATTAAATCCCCACTTTGCAGATAAAGCAAACTAAGCCCTGGGAGAGAGGGTGGGTCCTTTGCGACCAGGATCATAAGATAGGAAACAGCTGGGATCTCATGCTAGGCTGCACCTGCCTCCTAGAACAGAGGCATCCAGGTGCAAGCACCTCACAGCGCCCCCTCCTAGCTGGCCCTGGCAGGCGGGTCTTGTGTACAGAGGTGACAGTCTGGCCCAGATGGGTTTCCTGTATGGAAGACACAAGTTGGGGACCGGGTGGAGTGCAGAGTGGGGCTCTCAGAACTCAGCGTTCTCCCTAATTTTTTTCGTTGGTATCACGGACCTTGTGCTTGCCAGACAGGCGCTTAAGCTGCTGAGCTATATCCATGGCCCTGATCTTCCTAATGTTTAAGCACAGACAAGCAGGGGCACCAGCCTCAGAAAAGGGAGTCGCCAAGCCTGGGGTGCCTTGCAGACCCCTCCCCTCCCACGCCCACCTCACCTGCTGTGGTTGCGATGGACCAGTTAGCTGCTGGGTTTTGGACACATCTAGGGAGGGGACAGGATCCTGGTGAGGGCCATCAGAGGACACCAGAGCTGAGCCAGAGACCCCTCTGGGTCCTGGGGAATAAGGGAGGCTGCCAGCCCTGTAGTTCCCAAACCTTTGGTGGCAGACAGCCTGCCTCTTGTGTTCCTGTGTCCCGCGCCGCCTCTCTCTGGCCTGGCACCCAGGAAGCCCACACTCGGATGGGCGCTGTCGGGCCTGGTAGGCCGGCTGTTGGGGCTCCTCACACAGGCAGCTACTCCCGACCACTGGGCCCTGTCCTGGGCCTTGTCCTGGGCCTCTGCCCCTAAGGTGCGGCTGCAGGACTGCAGGAAGCAGAGCCCTCTCCCACCCCAAATCTGTCCCGCTCACTGCTGACCACAGCTACCCTGTGTCTCGGCTGCTGCTAGCCCGAGGAACCTGCAATTTTACCTCATTTAGAGGTAAAGCTTCTAAATTTAGCTCTGTGGGCTTTCGGGACTGGGTGGCTTTTATGCCTGACTCCCTCACTTAAGGCTTTTTCTCCCCTCAAATGCTAGCCAGGGGTTCGTTTGCTTATAGGAGTTTCCAAAATAGCCTCTTAGGTTTAGAATGAAAGGAAATGGCAAAATAACCCAGACGAGGAATGTGTATTTATGTGCAGCGAGCTGGGCTTGCTGAGCAGGCTGCTCTGGAACAAGACTGTCTGTGCCAGGGCCCGAGGGAGTCTGTGGCCCAAGCCCTCCTTTCACCCGTGACAGCAGGACCCCCCCCCCCACAAGGGGAAGGGAAGAGCCGGAGAATACAGACTCCTGCCTGCAGAGTGCACCCTGTGCTGTCCTCAGAGAATTTACCAGATGCCTCGCATTGGCTTCTGGGGTTAGCTGTGCCTCTCGTGAGCTGTAGGCGTGGCACTTCCCGCCCCGTTCACAGCTGTGGGACGAGGCTCCACGAGTGACTGATTGAATAAATGAGCGGCTGAAGGGCTTGCAGGTTCTGACTGGATGCAGGTGCTGAGCACAAAATTGAGAACTAGTCCTGCAGGGGACACGGTGGCAGTCGGGGATGAGGGGCGTGATCTGAGGTCTGTGGGAGCAGAAAAGGGACCCCTGGCTCAGGGCCAGGTGAGGGAAGACTTTAGATGACCCCTGAGGGCAGGGACTACCCACTTTACAATCTAAACTAGGAAGGGGGATGGAGGCATGTGCCAGGGCGAGGGCAAAGCAGGAAGCTCCTAGAGGAACTGCATGTGCCTGGCTGGAGTAGCAGATGCGGCGGGACTCCCTGAGTGCTAAGCTCAGCCCCGAGTCCAGGCCCCAGTAAGAGAGGCCAGCAGGCATCCAGCACCCTCTGGGCTTGCTAATGGTACCCACTGAGCTCATCTGCCCATTCAGCAGGCCTGCTGCCCGCTGGCCAAGAAGCCATGTCTGTGTGAACAAGGCCTGAGTGTCCGCTGCGTGCTGGTCCTCAGCCCTGGCCCCCCGCCCCCCTCTGCCAATTTGGCCAAGGTCTACACCTCCCAGGCCAGCACAGCCTGCTAGAGCATGGCCTCTGTCCCTACCCCTACCCTCCCCACCCTGCTGCATCTGCCCACAAGCTGCACCCCTGGACAGCCCCTCCTAGGACCCCAGCCAAGCAGGGCCTGGTCCTTGTCCACCCAGGCTCCCCGACCCCTCTCCCAGCTTAGGGGTGAAGACCCGCCCCTGCACAGGTGGCCTTATGCCAGGAGAGATATGCACCTGGCACAGCGTCCTTCACCTCCAAGTTCTTCTCTGTCTGCAAAATGGGATGGTTAGGCTGGAGCTCGGGGCACCTGCGTGCTCTGGCTAAGAGAGCACTGGGCGCAGATCTTGGGAGGAAGTCAGGCGGGAAGAGGCTCTGCCTGAGTCCCCTTCGTGCTTTCTTTGTGTTCAGGATAAAGCGACCACTTTGAGTCGCTTATCCCCTGCCCAGCACTAGCAGAGCCGGGCCCTGGGCAGCTGGCGGGCGGAGCTTGAACTTCATCAGGTGGTTTTGTTAACTTTAAGATAACCTCCACTTCGGGCAAGCTGTCTTCCACATGATATAAATGAGTGTTTTTAAGTAAAGGACCAGGAGAACCTGCCCTCCATGGGCATAGTCCTGCATCGCACTGCCAGACCCCTCACCTCGAAAGCACCTGGAAGAATCCCAGAGCCAGCAAGGGCACCCAGGGGCCCTCTGCCGAAGCCAGTGCCCGCCAGACAGAGTGGTGGGCAGGTGGCCCAGTGTCTCGCTTAAGAGAAACAAGCCACTGCCTGGGAGCCCCAGCACAGCCAGGTGGCTCTGAGGTCCCTTGCCTGCCATCGCATTCTTGTGGCCCCTGTGGCCCTGCTGGTCTGGGGTCTATGGTCTGGGAGGGTTTCTGCACTGCTCGAAGCTGTGCCCGACCTGTGACTCTAAGACCCATGACTAGCATGGGTCACTCACACTCAGGCAGACAGGTGTTCTCTCCGGGTGTCGCAGAAGGAATCCTGGCGCTTGGAAGAGTGAGGCAGGAGGAGCTCAAGTTCGAGTCACACCAGGAAAATTTAGCAAGAATCAGCCTCAAAACTTTGTAAAAAGGAGAGTTGGGGTAAAGCTCAGTGTGAGGGCCCTGGGTTCAATCTCTAGTACCGAAGGAAGGAAGGAAGGAAAGAAAAAGGGCAGAGGGAAGAAGGAGAGGGACAGAGGGATGGAAGCAAGCTCTATAATGGACATATGTTCCTTCATAATCAAAGAAGTATTAAAGAACACAGAGAAGTTGACTAAGTTGTCCACAGCTGCACAGTAACTAAGGCCCCCAGTGGGCTCAGGTGTCCCTTGATGGAGAGAACATTGCCTTTCAGAATGAACTGAGATTAGAAGAGAAAGTTTCCTCTTAAAAAGATGTTTCTAGGGGCCTGTGAGATAGCTCAGCGGACTAAAGTGCCTGCTTAGGCAAGCTTAGGCAAGTGCAGGGACTGAGGTTTGATCCCTGGCACTACATGCCAGCCCTGCCCCCAGGGTGGGCTGAACCGGCCAGAGTCAGGACATAGTGGCACACACCTATAATCCTCCCAGTGTTGAGGAGGCTGAAAACAGGGGGATCACTATGAGTCTGAGCTGCATAGTGAGACCCTGTAACAACCAAATACACTAAAATAGTAATAAAATGCCTTTCATCTCCGTCCCTACTAACGCTGCCAGGGTTCTATGACATACAGACAGCTCATGACTTTATGTGCAACATCCGGGGCCTCTTGGCTTCATCACCACCCCCATCACTGCCCACTCCCACCCACCATCGCCAGGGTTACCCAGGGGTGACTCGAAGACCAGCCCAGGTGTAGATGGGTGAGATGAATGGAGCATGAGGAGCTGGGGATGGAGACACAAGAGGTGTTTCTGAACGCCAGCCCGGCTTCAGCTACGAGACAGCAGGGCTGCTGGAAGCAGTGGGAGGGAGATGAAGAGAGCCAAGGAGCTGGTGGCATCAGAGAGACCCTCCTGAGGCTGTGGTCATGGGAGGAAGAGGTGGCCCAGGGGCTGCTGTCCAAGTGCCTCTGGTTGTCCTCCAAGTGCCTGAGAGCCCTCTCTAGCCTGATGGCAATGTTCGACCCTGTTTCAAACAGAACAATATTGTATAATATTAATACATTGGACTGTATACCAAGATTGCTACATAATTTTTCCCTGGGCTTGGTGGCACATATCTGGAATCTCAGAACTCTGGGAGGCTGAAGCAAGGAGATTGCAAGTAGCAACTTAGTGAGATCCTGCCTCAGAATAAAAAAAAAAAAATAAAGGGTTGGGATGCAGCTCGGCATGAAGGCCCTGGGTTCAAACCCCAGCAGCACAAAACGAAACACAAAGAAAGTACTCCTCCATGCAGGAAGGGCCCCAGGGAGGACGAGGCATGGCGCCCTGCCAGCCAGCACCTGCAGCCCTGCCTGACCCTGGCTGTGCCCCGGGTTTGCTCCTCCTCCAGGTGCCCCCTCATCCCATCTGCCCCTTTCTGCGTCCTCCCCTGCTCTCATCCCTCACTGTAGCTCCCAGGGCGGCTGGCAGCAGGCCCAAGTGGGAGCCAAACCTTGCGCTGGACCCGCGTTATCCCACTTGACTGTCTCGGCCACACCGTGTCGTGAGCTGAGATGGCCCCTGGGCCTCTGACCTGGGCTGGGGTTGGGTTGGTGATGACAGAGCCACCTCTTTGCCTTTGTGCCACTCCTTCCAGCACAGCATGGCATCTCCAGCCCCCCGTACTCAAGCCCTCGGTAGCCAGGCCTGCTCACACCCAGCCTGGCGCCTCCGACCCACTGAGCCCTGGGCACAGCTGCCCCAGAGCCGGACCAGCTCAGGCACTGCCACCCCGGGGGCAGGGCTTGGCTGCTGCCTGCCTCTCCTTGCTGACTGCTGTCGCTGTTGGCATTTCCCTGGGGCCTGGACTCCCCAATTCACAGGCCTCCACCCCATCTCCCTGCTGCTCACTGACCTGGGAGCTCTTTGGGAATGCAGGGTGATAACTCTTTCTCTCCCAGCACCCCGCCATTCTATTTATTTATTTAGGAGACAGGATCTTGCTATGTAGCTCAGATTGGCCTTGAACTCATGAGGATCCTCCTGCCTCAGCCTCCTGAGTGCTGGGATTACAGGTGTGTGCCACCATTGCTTCTTCTTGGTATGTGTGAAGCTGTCTGTGTGACTGATACTGCAGACACCCACATGGCTAGCTCTGTCCCTTTCTCCATCCTGTGTGTGAGAGCTTGACCCTTCCATCTTGCCTGTTCCATGAGGTGCTAAGGTGCTGCCTGAGGCCTGAGGAGACCCAGGCCTTCCCCGCAGACTCCAGTGGTCCCCTCTCCTCCACACAGGCCTTTGTCAGAGATGTGTCTCATCTTCCCCAATTCTCATGAATCCAAGTCTGTTCCACCCCACCTCTGCCCACCCAAGAGTGAAGGTGACCCTATGACAGTGCCCAGCAGGCCTGTGACACCCAGGTAAGACATCTCCTCCTTACCTTACCATCTAGGCACCATGTGGCCCCAAGTTCTTTGACACTCAGAATATGATATTTCACATTGTTAGGACCCTGCCCTGGCCTGGGGAGATAGCTCAGTTGAATAAGTGTTTGCCAGGCAAGTGCAAGGTCCTGAGTTCTAATCCCTGGTGCCACCAAAAAAAAGGAAGACCCTGCCCCACTTAGAGTAGGTCACAGCCAGTAGTATCCATGGCAAGAAGCTAGCCACAGGGTGTCCTGAGCCTGCAGTCCTGCACCAGCCGGGGATGCAGACAACAGAACAGTAGGAGGGGACGCTGGCCCTCAGCTGCATGTGAGCTGCGAGAGCCCCAGGGCAGGGTGGACGGCGCAAGTCCAGGGCCGCACCTCGGAGGCCATCCATGGTGGGTGCCTCTGTTCCTGCCGCCACAACTGCTTGCCTGGCCTGGTCCTCGCTGCTGCCTGTTCCTGAGGCTCTAGAGCCCCACACCGCACCAGGGCCCGGGGACTCCAGCAAAGGCTTGGGGCCACAGAGCTGGGTCTGTTTCCTGGCAGCGGAGGCTGCCCACAGCAGGGAACTGGTCAAGGGGTCAGCCTGAGAAGCCATTTGGTCCTCCTGAGGTAAACAGTTTATAAGAGAAAGCAAGCCAGCCTGCTGCTCTGGTTTTTCTTCCCACTGTGAGATGTGCAGTTTGCTTTTCCTCCTTCTCAGGCCTGTTTGGAGAGAGACTGTTCCTGGCACTCTGGTCCCAACCCACGTGTCTCCCTGGGACAAGGACAGGTTTTTTTCACATTTTCTTCTTCTGTTCTCAGGGCTAAGCAGCTATGCCAGATGGCTAACACACATCCTAGGAAAAGTGGATTTCCTCCCAACAGAGCAGACCTACTTTCTAAGACCCAAAGCCTTCAGCCCTGCACCCTTTCCCACTAGAGACCCCTGCTGGTTTCCCTGAGTATTGCAGCCCTGCTCTATCAGCCAGACCAAGCTGATGGGAGGTGGCGTTCAGCTCATCCCTGACTCTCAGAGTGAGGTCAGCGGATTCCCAAGCATGTGAGACATATGTGGCTTAAAAGCCTGAAATAAACAGCTTGCTCTGGAATTATAATCCTTGAGTTTCCAAAAAGTGTTGCAAAACATTCCAGGCAGACACTAGAATTTGTGTACTACAAGCTGTTTATCAATTAATCCCCTTTTTGCCAAACATTTTTACTTGGCTCTCCTGGGAGATGATTTCAGTAGGAATGCCTCTCAGTTTTGTAATGAGAACCACCAGGGAAAGAGGGTGAGCATCACAGGGTCTTGTGGTAGGAAAATGTGGCTGGAGCAGGTAGTTCCCATAAGGATGGGGATAGTACGAAATTTTGAGTTCCTGTTAAACAAAAAAAAAGTAACACTTGGAACTAAGGTTTGGGGGCTCTTTACAAATGGCTGTAAGATTTATAAGCACAGTCTCACACAGAGGATGCTAAGTGTAAGCCTTGGGGGCCCCAAACCCAAGTTCAAGTCCAGTCTTTGCCTCTTTCCAGCTGCATGACTTCGCACAAGTCCTGGAGCCATGTAGAGGCACTTGTATCACCTAAGCATGGAACCCACTGAGATGAACCAGCATGGAACCCAGCAGCTCCCGAGCCGGATGTCTCGCTGTTTCTCTTGGTTAAAAGAAACACAAAGAGGGCTGGGTAGATAGCTCGGCGGTCTAAGCACCTGCCTGGTAATGCAAGGACCCAGGTTTGATCCCTGGTATTGCATGCTGTGCCAGCCCTAGAACCCCGGGCACGTGGTGCCAGCCACTGAGACTGAGCATTGTGGCGCACACATATAATCCCAGCACTGGGGAGGCTGAGACAGGAGGATCACTAGGAGTCTGAGCTGCATAGCAAGACCCTGTACCAAATAAATAAATAGATGATTAAAAAAGAAGAAGAAAGAAACTCAAAGAGTATAATGGGTAGTTTTTCCTACAACTTCACACTGCTGAGGTTACCTAGCGTAACACATTGGGCTCTTCCAGTTACTGTCACATAGTACCACGGACTAGGGGACTTAAACAAGGGGCACTTACTGTCTCACTGTCTCACTGTTTGGCTTAGAAGTCCAAAGTCAGGGTGCTGGCAGGGCAGGGTCCCTCCGAGGCTCGAGGAAACAGTTCTCCCTGCCTCTGCCACTGAGAACTGCCCTCTACCAGTGGCTGCTTCTGTGGTCACGAGGCACTGTTCCTGTCTTCAAAGCCACTCCCCCCTTTTTTTTATTAGAACACCATCCTACTGGCTAAGGGTCCACCCAGTGACCCCACTCTAACTGGATTATATCCCCAAAGACCCTTCTTCCAAGTAATGTCATTCATAGGTACCAGGGGTTGGGACTTTAGTACAGCTTTTTGAGGGACATAACACATAACCCACAGGAGGAAATATTTTGCTTATCCCAGCAGTTGAACGTTTTTATTTTATAGACACAGCAGTGTGGCGTGGTCTGGAAGAGTGGGAGAGGAGACGTGAGCTGTTCCACGCAAGGAAACCCAGAACTGCTCAGACCAGTGATTGACAACAGGAGGCCAGTAGCTTTGGGGGAAGGGGCGGAGCTGCCTCATGAAGCTGAGCAGCAAGAACTTCCAGGTGGGGGACTCTAGAATTTAGTTTCAACTACTTTCTGCTTGGGTTCCCACTGTCTCACATTGTGTAGGCTTTCTTGCAACTTAATGGTACTTCAATTTCCTTTCTTTCTTTCTTTTCTTTTTTGAGACAGGTTCTCAGGACGGGCTCAGGTGCGTGCTCCTCCAGTTTCAGCGGAGATTATAGTGCGTGTCGCCATGCCTGGCTTCCATGTTCCTTCTGAGGATTTGGTGCTTGTCCTCTGCTGCTGTTCTGATGGACAAGACGGGGCCCCACTGTCCCACATCAGGGACAGGCATAAAACCTGAGGCAGGCTAACAGACACTGCTCCCCGGAGAAGGACACTGAGTCAAAGGACAAGATGACAGAACCCGCTGAACTCTGCTCACCCTGGCCTTGGGGGCCTGGCCTGGAGGTCCGTGGCCAGCCTGTCTTGGGCTCCTCTGCCGCTGATTTTGGCCCGTTTCCGGGCCACATTCCTCAGATACCCTGTCAGTGTGCCGCGCCCAGGAGCCTTCCAGGACCCCCTCAGCTTGCGTGAGCAGAGGCCTTACCCCAGCGACTCTGGAGTCCCCAATCCGTTCTCCCCTGGCTCAGTAACCCTTCCAGAACCACAGGAGAACTGCAACAGTGCCCAGTGTGAGTGGAAAGGAAGAAAGTCGGTGGTTTTGAGAGGACAGAGGCTTTCAGCAATTAACAAATCTCCCAAAGGTGTCAAAAGAAACCTGGGATCCAGAGGGGAAGGAAAGTGGCTTGAACAGCAAGGGGAGCAGCCACAGGAGGTCCACAGGATGTGGGCACATGTAGATGCAGGATCACGGCCTTCCAGGATGGTCCCTCTGGAAAGCGACACCCATCTGGGCTGCCGATCGCAGCCTCAGCAGACCCCCCCCGCCACACTGAGCTGTTGCTACCTGGCACCACCAGGCCTTTTCTGTGTAATGAGGTGGGTGCACTCGGGCCAGTGGCAATTCCTGTAAAAGCCAAGCATGCTCCGTGACCCAGAGGATGTGCTGAACTCACAGGGAAGCACTCCCCAGGGCTGCACTGGCTGGAAGCCGATGTCCACCCTTTTCTAAGAACAGCACTGAGGTACTTCCAGTGGGGTGCGGGGGGCGCCTGTGGGCACCAACAGCCAGAACAGGCGAGGACCAGAAGACCCAGGCTCTAGCCCCAGCGTGGTGCACTCTCCTGGGCCGGGGCGACACAGGGCTAAAAGCCCAGCCACCAGGCCCTGCATGTCTGTTCCAGCTGCTCCTGCAGGCTGGGCAGCTTCCAGGCACTCCCCTTCATCTCTCCCCTTCATTTCTTTTAGTCCCAGAGGCTGGATGTCCAAGATCATAGCCAGCAGGGCTACGTCCAGAAGGGGCCACTGTGGGCTGCAGACCCAGATGTCCCACCACAGCCTCACATGACAGGAAGACAAGGGAATGCTCGGGGGTCTCTTCCTAAGCGTGCTTAGGTATTGAAGGGGCCTTTGGGAGCTGACTGGGTCTTACAGGTGGAGTCCATAGACAGGGTAAGTCCATGGACCTCTAAGCAGATGAAAAAAAAAAAAAAAAAAGCCACCATTACTATTGTTGTCACTAGTATTAGTGCCTATGGCCTCACTGGCTGGCAGGATGGCAAAGCTGACTCAGTGTCCCTCCTTCTCCATAGTCCTCCTGTGGCGGTGATTTTAGGACCTCCAGGATCTCCCTGTAGGGCATGGGGCAGCTGCGCCTCACCTGACTTGTGGGAAGAGCCCTATGCCTGGCTGGCTCTGCCTGGCAGATGCAGTTCAAGGAAGAGAGGGAGGAGGGGCTCACTGCTGGCTTTGCATACTTGGGGGCCACATGGCAGGAAGAGGGGGCTTCTGGAAGCTCCAAGGAGATGGGGTCGTGGGTCCTGGTGCCACAGGGGACTGAATTACGCCAAAAAGGATGAGCTCAGAAGTTGATCTGTCCCTCAAGCCCCAGCCTGGCCACCCTTGGTGTCAGCCTCATGACACCTGCAGGCTGCTAGGCCATGGAGCGCTAAGCCCAGCCCTGTGGCACTGCTCTAAGCTATGGGTTTAGTAGGGCTGCTTGCCAGGCAAGCTCTGTGTGCCCTTCTCAGTTCTGTGGTCCAGCTGTTGGAAATGCGGCTTTAGTCAGGGCTGCGCTCACATCCTGGCTGTCCCAATCACTGGCTGTGCGACATAGGCTGAACGCCTTCCCTTTGCTTTCAGAACCTTGGGCTCCTCCCCTGCTGTAGAATGGGGATGGAGGTGAAATGCACAGGAGTCACGAGAGCAGGGTGTGGCCCTGACAGCACTGGCAAACACTCGGGGGCCATGAGGGTCATGATGCTCACCACCACCGACTCCTGAGCCCCTGGGTCTTCAGGGTGCTGCTCCTGCTTGGGAAGGGGGGGCAATGGGCCTCCTGGGAGCCACGGGTTGGCAGGGCATCAGGACCCCAAGAAGATGGCTTGCACTGGGGCTGGAGACCAGGCCTCAGTCCCTAACTGCCCCTCAGGGACAGGCACAGGCTCAGTGTTGTCTTCTCCTCTAGGATGCCTTTGAACTGGCTTTCCTGTAGAGTGAGGTTCTCCAAGGACTCCAGGGAAGAAACCGGGCCAGCCCAGGCCTGGGAGTTCCAGTCCCCCAGGTGTGTCAGAGGTCCTCCCACCCCCAGATTCTCCCAAGATGCACACACAGGGGACTCCTGACCACTCCTCTCCCCCTCTGCAGTGAGAGAGATTGCTACATCTGACCCATCCTGCAGACTGTCTCCATGAAAAACCCTGGCTGTGGGCTGTGCGAATCCAGTCTACAGCGAGCTGCTGCTGCAGACATGCAGGATGGCTATAGTCAGAGGACAACAGCGAGTACTGGGGAGGAGGAATCGGAGCTTGGCTTGTGCTGGTGGGTGTGGAATAGTGCAAGTCCTCATAGAGTTTCACACAGAGTAGCAATCTGACCCAGCAGTCCCACTCCCTGGGGTGCACACCCAAGAGACCCGAAAGTGTGATCACACAAAACCCACACGCAGATGTTCGTAGCAGCATTAGTCATAATATCCAAGGAAATCCCAGATAAATGTTCAGCCGCTGTAAATGGACAGCAAACACTGGACGACTCACGCGATGGGATGTTTGGCCCTGATGCCCTGCCATATGCTACAACATGGGTGGACCCCAAAAATGTCATGCTGGGTCATCGCAGCCAGATGCAAAAGGTCACAGATCATGACCCTGTTTATATGAAATTCTGCAACAGGCAGATCCACAGAGACAGAGTGTAGACTTGTGGTTTCCAGGGCTGGGGCAGGGGGCGACTGAAGTGACTAGTGCTGGGTATAGGCCCTCTTCAGAGGTTGACGAAAATATTCTGGAATTGGAGAGTTATGACGGTTGCACAGCTGTATACTTTAAAAGGGCGAGTTTTATGGCACATGGCATATCATACGAATTACGTCTCCATTTCTTTCTTTTTTCTTTTTTTCTTTTCTTGGAAACAAGATCTTGGTATATAGTTCGGGCTGGCCTTGAGCTAACTTTGTAGCCCAGGCTGGCCTTGAACTCGCAGTAGCAATCTTCCTATTCATCCTCCCAAATGCTGGAATTGTAGGCCTGCACACTATGCCTGACTCTGTTTCCTTTAAAAAAAAAAAAAAATCAAGTCCTGGCTGTTGCTCGTTAGCTCTCGAGCTGGCACAAGTAATTCGGCCTCACAGCCGCACTCCCCCATGTGTAAAAAAATTGCAGCTGGGTATGGTGACACCTGCCCATGAGCTATCTGGGAGACAAACAGGAAGATCACAAATTGGAGCCCAGCTTAGGCAACTGAGGGAGACCCTGTCTCTAAATAAATAAAATAAAGGGCTGGAGTTGTAGCTCAGCATTCCCTGGGTTCAATAAAAAATAAAAGGATGGCAACCACAGCAATAATAATTTGGGGACATTTGGGGGCTTGCTGAGATCACATAAAAAAAATACGGAAAGCTGCTGCCTGTGTGCAGCGCATGGTCAGGGTGGCTGTAGTTAGGGCTAATTGCCAACTGAGCATAAATCCAGGGTGGTGACCCAGGTGCAGCCACCAGCTCCTCTGCTGCGGGCTGGTTCTCCCCAGATGTCCACCACCAATCTCTCCCATCCCCTCAGATTTACTGGATCCCTTCACACCCCTCTTGCCTCTCTCCTGGTGTTCCCTCTGCCAGGAATGTCCTGGTGTCCTTTGGCAGGTCAGGCTTGCCTGTAATAAGCAAGCCCAGCAGTTGTAATGGCCCACTGCCCCTGACCCATCACAGCGAATGGACAGCTGTGCCCTTTGGGATGCCCCCACAGGGAGGCGCTGACCAGAGGCTGGATGCTGTATTGCATTCAGGCACCACAACTACTGGAGGAGAAGCCTCCTGTGTTATCTCGATTCCCCTCATTCCACACCTTCCTATGTGACTTAATGCTTTTCATTCAATCGACTCCTTTTTCAAGAACCAAGTATTTGAAAGAATCATCCCCTGGGGCTGGCATCGTTTGCCCCAGGCTGAATGGGTACCAGAAGCACTCGCTGAGATCCTCACACTGAACGTGACTCAGTCCAAGCCCAGCCTGCTATGCCTCTGCACCTTCACCACAGATCGCCCTCAGCGTGGCCTGGAGACACACGAGCTGTAACAGACTTCCTTGCCAGTATAAGCAAAGCTGGAAGACTGTGGGAAAGGGACTTGCGTGAGCCGTGGGTCATAGTTATTTAATGCCATCTCCTGATTCCCACTCCCCAATTTAATTTCTACTGGGCACGCTCCATGTCATAGCCTCCTTGTCTAGTGTCTGTCACCCCCACCGGAAAGCAGGGTCCAGGTGCAAGGTTTTGTCCATGAGCTAAGAAATCCCACACTGCACGGAGCATCCCTGGCCCTCGGCAAGCACTCAACAAACATCCACCCAATGAATGACTCCGGGTCTCCAAGGCTTGGTACTACACTGTCTTAAATTAGCTTTGCACCAAATATCACAGATGAGGGAGCTCAGTGAACAGTTGTT
>NDGM011091678.1:0-14216 GCA_002564305.1 Octomys mimax
AAACTGTCCTATTAATCAGCTTTGAAACTGTCTCACTGATATTTGTTTCTCAGTAAAATAAAATTTTAAAAAATGTTATACGACTTCAAAAATGATTCCTAAAAAGGCATAAAATTACTATTTGTGAAGAATATACTGGTTCCTAAAATGTTCATTCTTTAATGATCAAAAGTCTACTAAAAATGTAAATGTTGACAGCATTGTGAAGAACAGCAGGTTATTTCTTTCAATATATGACATCATTTAGCTTTTTACCATTACCTAATGAATATACATTATCACTTCCTTTTTTCTTATAGGAAGATATTATCCAGCCCCTTAGGAGTGAGGAAACGGAAGCGAACACCACGAAAAATTCCCGAACACTGCCGTCGGAAGCTGAAATTTATGACAATGACCCCTGCTTTAGGACACAAGAAGGGTCTGAAGTTTATTCTAATCCACACTTGGAGGAACACAAGCAGGCCATTGTTTATGCTTCCCTGAACCATTCTATTATCAGAATGAACCCAAGACAGGCAAGAAATGTGGAGGAAGCGTCGACGGAATATGCATCTATATGTGTGAGAAGTTAAGTTTGGTCTTGATACCAGGCAGAGCAATCAAAGCATCATTGTCATTATCTGACCCGAACAGGACATCCAATAGTGTTTCTCAACTTGGGGGATTTTCACTTTAAAGTGGCTCTTATTGGTGCTTGGATCTTAATTGTCTTGAAAGCATATGATGAAACTTTCTCCTGAAAACTTTCTCTATAGTATAGAGAACTTCTATACTATAGAACTAGACAACAAATATTTTCTCTAGGACATTTAATGTTAGTTATATTTTACTTACTATATCAACTCAATTATTTCCTTTGGAGCTGCCAGAGAGACCTGTAGGGAAGAGAGATTTGTGTTATCTTGATCAGTTCACTACACATTCTTGGAAAATAATGAATGTCTTAACTTGACTAATTATTAATACAGTAACGATTGTAAGTTCACAATCTTCTCTAATGAGAATACTCCTTATGTCCTTCTCAGGCTAGCATTTCTTTGATATAAAGAAAAACTGTAGACTTGTCAAGAAAAGAGTGAGGAGAGTAACAGGTGTGTATATGGGTACACCCATCGCAGTACCCACAGAGAATGTGTTGACTGGCACCTGACAAATTCTTGTATCTGTTCTGTCAGACTGGAAAGCAAATGTACTCAATAATGGAGTGGATTTATGAGCAGAGGTGTGACTCAGCATTTGGCTGACATTGACTGACGTCTATGAACGTGACCCAGTGCTGCTGGATGAGTGTCCTTGTGGACATCTGAACACACATGCAAACTAAGGAGAGGAAAGTTAAACAGGCTCATGGTTGACCTGATAACAAACTAAAAGGACAATTAATGAAATGGCAAAGAGTTCAGGCTATTTATTTGGTCAATAGGGGTCAACACACTTTAAAAGACAGCTGTATCTTATTTTTATAAGAAATCAGAGCAAATCAAGTGCAGTGAAGTTTTAGTTTGATAATCATTCATTTTAAAATACTGAGGTTGCAGCCATTTAAAGATAGCTTGGGATTTTCTGAATTATTTCTGGAGTACTTGAGTCTGAGTCTTTCAAACATAACCTACAGCTTTATTTAAGAGATTGAAGCTAGTGTTGTTAGGTGCTGCTGCTAAATAATGCAGTTGTCCTCATATGAAGTAGATGGCAAAAGTTAGGACCCACTTGAACAAATACAGGAGCTGCTGCAGAGATGAATGTGGCCCATGAGTGTGCAAGTGTGTATGTGGGTTAGTGTATAGGAGGGGTAAATGATTTACATAAATGGTACAGGAGAAACTGATCAAATTGCTATTCTATTTTCAGTTTGCTTGGGAAATGCAAAATACTAAAATAAATGAGTCATTAAAAAAGAGAATGAGTAAGAATGTAAATAAGAGTGCAAGTAGAGAACACACATGCATGCCAAAAGTAGGGTTTTGCTGTGAAGCTTTTCTTATGCATTGCTCACATTAAGCTTTAGATCCTTGGATTTGAGGCCGCGGATATCGTTTTGAGTCACCGTTGTCACATCAGCAGCACTACACCTAGAATTTTAAAGCAACAGCTTCTAGGCAACAAAGCTTTATCAGTGAGCAAGTTATGTAAAAGAGGCATTAACACAGCTGCTTGCTATATTTGTAAAAATAGAAACAGGAACTATGGGAGGATGCGGGTAGCTGTCCTCTTATCAGATAAACATACAAAAGTGAGCAGTTCTTTCAAAATTGTCTCTAATTTAAAAGGCAACTATTTCTGTCTACTGTGTTTGGAGTTGTTTAACATGTCCTGTAGTAAAAAATGATATTGACAATAATTTCACCTCTATAAATGATTCGTTGCGATTTTATAAAACTTGTAAAAATCATGTCATTTATGTTTTAATTTCTTCTTAATAAAGTGCGCTAAATATAGGTGCTATTGCCCTAAATAAATCTATTCAGTATTATTTCCATGATTAGTTTATTAATTGATAGATGGCAGACCATTTAACAATTCTTCCTGTTTTCACTTTGTTGATTATTTCCAATGTCAAAGGAAAGTAATTAAAGCTTACCTTAAATCAATTTTATATTTGCTTTTAAAAAAAAAGTGAGGATTCAAAATAGAAGCAATTCTCAGATTTCAATACAAAAATAACCTGCAGAACTTGATAAGTTGGAGAAAGAGGAAGAGAAGCTTTTTATAGTGTTTTCAGTTTCATAAAACCTAAGCCGAAAGCACAGAGATTTTCCATGTCCCCTCCCCAGCACTTTCACAGCTTCCACACCATCAGGTTCCTGAACCACAGTCCATTTGTTAAAACTGAACCAACACTGGGATGTCACTCTTAACCAAAGCCGTTGCCTTGCCTGAGGATTCGCATTTGGTGCTGTCACTTGGGGTTTTAAAATATGTACTGACCTGGACCCACTGTTACAGGACAGCTTCACTGCTTTAAAAACCTTCTGTGCTCCCTTTATCTCTCCCTCCTCCCAAATCCCTGGGAAGCAGGGATCTGCTTATTATTTTATCCTCTTTGTCTTTTCCTGAATGTGCTATTGTTGGGTATAGAGACCATGTAGAGTTTTTAAATTTGTTTTTTGCCATGTAGTAAGTACACTGAATTTCTTCATCTCTTTGCATTGTGTATAGCTCTTTCCTCTTTATGTCAGTAAGATTTCATTATTTGGGTGTGTCACAGTTTATTGTTCATTTACCTACTAAAAAATATCCTGGTTGTTTCCACATTTTGGTGGTTCTGAAGCTACTATATATGTTCAAGTATAAGCTTTTGTGTGGACGTGAATTTTTAACTCGTTTGGTAAATATGAAGGCAAATAATTGTTAGACACTATGGTGAGAGCATATTTAATTTTCTAAGAAATTCTCAAGTATATTCCACAGCGATTGTACCATTTTAAGTTCCCACTAGCAATAAATGAAAGTCCCTATTACTTCACATCTTAGCCAGTATTTAGTGTTTTCTATGTGTTAGAGATTGCATATTCTGCGAGGTGTCTAGTGGTATTTTATCGTCAGGCAGGCACTTACACAGTTGAGCTATCTACCCGGTCTTAGATTGTGTGTTTCTTATAGGTGATGGCTCTGTTACATTTCTCTTTTCTTTCATAGTCACACACTTGACATATTAAAGTTAATGTTGAATGAATGCATTGTTATATTCATGAAATAAGTCACCTACTTTTTTGCTGCTCAAAAGATGACTCTCAAAGCAGAAGTACAGGAGCCTTTAGGAACATGTTAGTAGTGAACTTATCTCCCCCTGCCAAGAATGATAGGAGTCCAAGATGCACGTGTAGAACAGGCTGATATGGAAAATTCTTTTTAACACAGGCACAGGAAGGGCCTCACTACCCACCAAGAAAGTAAAAAGGCAAGCGAAAAAGAAAACTATTTTGTAGAAGTTTGTACCACACTTGAGAATATGAGAACTGAAAGTGCAATGCTAGAAATCAACTTACAGGTTTAAAAACTAGTTACAGTGGTTAATCTTTAAAATCAAGGTCTTATTTTGAAGTCAGCCCAGGTAGGAATTCCATAGCATTGCCTTACCTGCAAACAATTTGTGATGGACGGCATACTAGCATCTACTAGTTTGTTATGTTCTGAGACTACATGGTTGGGAAATGTTCTATTCTGGACTGACACTGCTTACAGTGTAGATGAAGAAGTAGAGACAAAATAAATCATAAGGTGGTGGCTAAATTGTGCTATAGAGCTATATGCCAGATTTTGTGCAAACACCTACAACTGTAAGTTCCTTGGATGTAAGACATATTTCTCTTTAAAAAAAAATTTTTTTTTTGTATCTTAGGGAAGGATCTACAGGATGTTCAGGGTCTCACTACTAGATCAGACTCATAGTGATCCGCCTGTTTACAGCCTCCTCAGAGCTGGGATTATAGGTGCGCACCCCCCCTAGTCTCAATTGCCATCTCAGCCCACCCTAGGGGTGGGGCCAGCATGGCAGGCCCAGGGATCAAATGCCCAGCCCCTGCACCTGCTTGCAGGCGCTTTAATCCTCTGAGCTATTTGGCCGGCCCTTCTTACTCATTTTAATAGAATATTTGTTCTTAAAATACAAATTGGGTTTTTGAGGGAATTGTAATAAATCATACTTCATCTCTACTGGTACTTAGGCCATTAAGAAATAGGGAGGTGATAGGAAAATAAAAGTATTCAGAATATCTATATCTATATGTATATCTATCTATTCCTTGTGATGCATGTATTCATTATGTATCATATTGTAGCTAATAGTAAATAGTAAATAAACATATAGTAAATGATAATGATGATACCCATAATAATAAAGATAAATTTATACTGTAAAAAGTAGGGCATCAGATGGGGGAAATTATTAATATTAGTAATTAAAACCTTTTCATCTGCATGGCTTCTTCCCTAAAACACAAGGGCTTTCCCACCAAGCTATCCACCTGAATCTTGTTTGACTTCAGGATCCTTGCGTATGCACAATCAGGTCTACTAACAGCCACTCAACTAGCCAGTGGGGGACTTATGTTAAGCTTTCTTGTTTGTAGCTAAATGAGGACTCAGGGATATGAGTTTGACAGCCTCCCTGCCTTTAAAGCAAAGGCTTCTTCTTGTGGTTAATGTGGCTGTAAAGAGTGAGGGCTTCTGCCTATCTCAGCAGCCAGTTAGATCAATACACTTTCCATAAGGAAACATCTGCAAAAGGATAGATCAATAGGTGATTGTGTTTTGTGTCTAAAGGAAGGACATGAGAAAAGCAAATAATGATTTCTTCTTTATTTGAGAACATAGTGGGCTGGTGAGATAGCTCAGTGGACTAAGACCCTGCTCAGGCAAGCACAGGGACTGGGGTTTGATCTCCAGCACCGCACATTGTGCTGGCCCCGCCCCTGGGTGCGCTGAGCTGGCCACCTTGAGTTCCCGGGTAGAGGCACACACTTGTAATCCTAGCACTGTGGAGGCAGAAAACAGGAGGGTCATTATGAGTCTGAGCTGTGTAGTGAGACCATGTACCAAATACATAAAAAAAGAGAGAGAACATAGTAAGAACTCACCGAATGTTAAACTATTAAACTGAATGAACTAAAAAGGGGGAAGCATATACTTTTTTAAGAGGGATAAATCAAAGAAATATTTTTGGTGCTTTCTGTTAGAGGCAGGATAAATGGAAGGAGGACCTCTAAGTGAAGAGGAAAGCCATCTGAAAAGGCATATCATGTTCTAACAATGACCTGAAATCCAGCTGATGTAGCAGGAGTTATATGGAGGGATAACAGAATATAACACTGATTCTAGTTGTAATTTTCATAGAAACTACATGTAGGTTGTTACAACATGCTTTCCAATATATTATCCAAATATTTCATAAGTTATAAGAAGTTTATTAAAACATTTTTCTCAGGCCAGGAAGATAGTGCAGTAGAACAAGTGTCTGCCTGGCAAGTGCAGGGTCCTGAGTTCAATCTCTGGTACCACACACACAAAAAAAAAATTACAGAAAATTGAAATAAAACTATTTTCTCTTTACACTACTTGGTTTTCACAATGTGCATAATTAAATGTTTATGTAATCATACATTTTATTTTAATTATAGGCAACATCATTAGAAACTTAGCCAAGTCAATAAATGTTGAGGAACTGATAAATAATTTTGTTTGGCGCCATATAAAAAGAGGGATAGAATGACTAGAATTTTAGTAAACACTGTGAGATAATAACCAAATAGAGGTTAGAAACCTCAAACTTTCTTATTTATTCTTTATCTTAAAGTAATTAAAATGATAATTCCAAATTAGATGACCACAGATTATATTATTTTTCAAGCTTGGGAATATGTAATTTTTCTATATTCTACATAGAGATTGGACCACATCTGATCTCAAAGTTTATCTGAATAATGTAGATGTTCAGTGTGTTTACTTTCAAAAAAGTTAAGTAGTGTAAATTAATATTATAGTGTATTTATTCCAAGGAATTATTCCAAGTAATAGTAATATTGGCATATAGCTGACTGATTACTATATTAAATTGAGGCCATGCCTATTTAAGGTATTCTGTAAGTCACATCGATACATTAATAAGCACTCCATAGTATTTACCTTTTATGATTCCTGATGATTTCTTGAAAATAACAAAATAATGTTTAAATAAAAGTGATCTATTATTTACCTAGTGCTTGTCAACACCCTAAATACTGCCCTAAAACTTTGAGCATAATTTATTTAACTTTTACAATCATATTATGAAGCAGCTGTTTACTGTATTCATTCTACTGATCAAAGATACTTGTCCAAGTAAAAGAGACTGAGTTCAAATCTAGAAATTTGATTCAAGAACCCGTGATTTCATCACATTACCAGCTAAAAGTGCAGCGAAAGGCTTGGCATGGTCTTGAACCCTGTAGTTGACATAAGAAGGCTGTATGATTCCTTAGAGCCATCTCCTGAAGCTAACTCAAAGTGTTTGATAAGCACACTATGACAATGGCAATACTTGCAACTGTCCAGTGCTGAGTCAACAATAGAAAAAAACTGTGCAGATAAAGATCTGACACTACATTGGAAGGGATAGTAAATCCACTTCTGAAGGTAAGGTCAGATACAAAATGTTGACTATGGACTAACACCTCCACACACTATAAGCTAAAATAAACCTTTCCTCCTTTCACCTGTGAATGTCAGGTATTTTGAGTCAGCAATGAAAAAGGTAACTAAGGCAAATTTTGGTACTGGTTATGGGGCTGCTGTTGTGACATTACCTGGCTATGTGGTTCAGGAGCTTTTGTAACTGACCTATGGAAAGATTTTGGGAAGTCTTAGAGATAGCAGCTGAAGAAGCAGTCCTGGAATGCTGTAAGCTGAACTTGATGGGAGATTCCGGTCAGAGTTTAAAAGACCATAATGCTGATAGAACTACATCCAGTAAAAATCAGGCTCAGGAGATGTTGTAGATTGACAACCTGTGGTCAACTTGTAATATCCAGCTGAACTAAATCAACATGGTGCTGGGTATGGAAGGCCTACGTGAAGACTGTTGCTAAAAAATAAATAAAAAAGGTGCACTTTAGAAGAAGAAGTGGTATTGTGGGGAGCTATTGGTTCTCTAGGGGCTTTTGGTTTTCCTACAGGAGTTTGCCATTCTGGCCTTCCTGATATGAACACAGATGTTCTCATCATCCAAGGAGCTTGGAACCTTGTTGTTACTGAGAATAACTATGGCTCATTTCGTGGGGAGCATGGGGCCTTACTTTGAGTATCACTTCTGACTCTGAAGGGGAAGATGGTACACTGTTCAACGTCCTGGAGAAGCTTGTCACTTTGGCTTTTCTGATATGGACTTAGCTGTTCTCATCATCAGAGGAGCTCAGGATTTTGGTGTTGCTGCAGATGGTTGTGATACTTATGGGTTGGGGGAGCTCCGGTGCTTACTTTGAATGTTGCTTCCTGGCTCTAATGCAGATCTCTCAGCCCACTGGCACAGATCCTTCATCCTGCTGGAATATACTTTCTTTCACCATTGACTTGGGCCTTCTCAGCACAGATCTATGAAACAGACCTGCATGAGACATTGTTGTGGGCTCTTGACCTCCAGCTGGCACCCAGACCACATTGCATCTTAGAAGCAAATGTTTTATATACACATTTTTCAGGACTGACTCTCACATTTTCCCCTTTTTATTATTATTAACAACAGCTGCTTGAGCTCAACACTGAGCTGAGCTTTAACCTGAAGTCCCATCATAGCTAAAGTTTGTTCTTGAGGTTGCATTTTGCAGAACAAATGGTACTAAGGGGTCACAACCTTTAAGAAAATACATAACAAAACCCTCCAATAATAAATATAAGCACTGTGCAAATATTTAGTGCTGAAAACCACTGTAAAGGTTCAGCAACTGAAACCTCTCCTCTAGCTGTTTAAATGAGCTTTGAGAAAATTGTTGTTGTATGGTACTTATTTAATTAGCTGATTATATAGTGAATCAATATTTTTGCTCTAGTGAGGTGTTAAAAGTATCCTATATGTGAGATTTTACCTCCTCTGAAGTTCTTTTGGTATAGTTAGATGGAAGGACAGCTACACAGTGCTTAACTTTCCATCAATCACATTTTTTTTTTTTTGTATTTTAGGGAAGGTTCTACAGGATATTCAGGGTCTCACTACTAGATTGGACTTGTAGAGATCTACCTGTTTACAGCCTCCAAAGAGCTGGGATGACAGGCAAGCGCTACCAAGCAGTCTAATCGCCATTTCAGCGCACACTGGCAGGCCTGGGGATTGAACCCCTGGCCCATGTGCCTGCTTGTAGGTGCTTTAATCTGCCAAGCTATTTGGCCAGCCCATTTTTGTTTTTTTGGTTTTTTTGGCTGGCTCAGGCTGCCTTAAGGGCGGGTCTGGTAAAGCAGGTGGAGCTGGGGATCGAACCATGACATCCTGTGCCTGACTGCTTTTGCATGAGCAGGCGCTTAGACAACTGAGCTAACAGACAGAACCCCCTCTTCAATCATACTTTAATTGCAAGTGGTCAGCCATATTGGCCTGCTGTTCCCTTCACCATACCACTGCAATCTCAATAGCCTACAATGTAGCCATAATTCCTCTGTGAATATCTATCTGTTGTAAGTTAGCAGTGACAATGGAGAGTATGGACTCCACTGTAGTACACGTGTTGATACTGTCCACAAGGCATAGTAATTGATGCAAGTATAACCACAGCTGATATTATAAAGGCTATTAGAGTGGTGACAAAATACTTTGGTCGAAGCTTTTGTAAATCCTTCAGTAGTATTTGGATATTATGTTCCTGTGATCAAGTTCCCTTGAGGTCTACTGGCAATCTCACTGCTGCCTTGCATTTTAGAACCATAACAAAAGTAGTATTATATTGAGACACATTATCATAGGAAATGCAATCTATAGCAATAAAGAACACTGACAGTAACATTACCTCAAGAAGACATAGTTACAGATGGAGGAACATTGCCTCACGCAAAAATCAAATGTTGAATTGTACCAACAGTTACAAAGTTAGTCACATTTCAATCAAGATGAAAGGAATAGTTGCCTATATTGTTTGAATATTTTTCCATGTGATAGAAGGCAAGAGAAGAAAGTCATTCCAGCCCACCATCATTGTGCATGTAGGAAGCTGATACAACCATCATTGCTCATTTGTTGTAAAACAGGCCCAGCAAGACCGTGCTCACTTCAGTTTATAATTTCACTTGAGTAAACACTAGAGGCAACTGTCTTGTTCCCATTGCAGTGATCCATGTGGCCCCCAACCTCAGCACAGAGGTGTTAAAAAGGACCCTGTTAAGGGCTGGGGAGATGGCTCAGTGGAATAAGTGCTTCCCAGGCAAGCACAAGGGCCTGAGTTCAAACCCCGGTTCCGCAAAAAAAAAAAAAAAAAAAAAAAAGGACCCTGTTGTGTGGTTGTTCCATATGGCATGGAGAATCATTGTAGGAAATACTGTTCATACCTCCCATTTGTTTTTGGTTGGCAGATTGAAAAGGGAGGAGCAAGTGTAATTGAACTGTCCTCTTGTATCTCATCTATAGTGATTGCTATTATAAAGGTTAGATTGTCTGGTTGTGAATCTTTCTTTGATTAATAATACAGATATGGTTAGGACTTGATTGTGACACAGGAAGTGTACTTATCATGCACAAAGACAGATTAGAGGGCTTTCATTCAGAAGGATGAGTGTTTCATTTCCAGGCAGCTGTTGGTACTCTGGTCAGTGGGATCCATAATTCTCTTGCCAAAAGTGAATCATTACAATCAAAGGGGAGGAGGGTACTGGTTCAGGTTAAAATCATGAAAATAAGGGGGTTAAACACATGAGCCCAGTAGACTGTGTTGGCAGACACAATAGGTGCCTTCAAAGGCAGAAGGAATATCCCTAAGAAAAACTTACCCTCTGAGCTTGACATGATGTCACACTCAGATGTGGGTGGATCATCAAGCATTTCCTTGGGGCCATCAGCTGCTTTGCATCTTTTGGCTGCAATCTATGCCTGCAAAAATCTGGTGGGAACCTGTTGGATGCCATTTTCTGTAAGCACATGAGCAAACCTCCTCCAGAACTTTAGTGGGTGGGGATCTTCCCATTAATATCAGACATATCCTGTTTAATGGGCACCATGCACTGCAGCACAAAGGTGAAAGGAAGAACATGGCCTAAATATCTTCAGAGGAAAACTTAAAAAATGTTCAAAGTGAAAAGAGCATGATGAATCATGTTATTTGGTGATTCATGTAGAGGCCTTCTCCCTTTATAAATTTATTTAAGTAATATTTTCACATTATACCTTGATTATTTATGATGGGTTGGCCTGTGTTGTTATAGGGAATGCTTGTAAGATGGATGATCTTCCAATTATGAAGGAAGTTCTTAAAAACAGTATTTATAAATTCTTGACTATTATCAGTTTTAGAGAATGAGGGATCCCAATTACAGCAAAGCATGTTGAATAGAAATTTTGCCATTCATCTTTTGTTAAGTAGTGGCATAGAGGAAATCTGAATAAGTATCCACAAACACATATAAATACTTGAGATGTCCAAAAGGCATGAATTGGGTGATATCAGTCTGCCAGGTATGATTCACCTTGCCACCACTAGGATTGGAAAAATGGCCTGGCACAGGAGGGCAGGCATGGGAAAGTAAATTGTAAATTGTAAATGGTGTATCCCTTGATTATAGAAGCAGCCTGGACTTGCAAAGTCCAAGTGTTGCTTGTGGTGTAAGTCATGAAATATTCAGGCATGAGTAAAAGCATCATCTGCAAAAAAGGATCTGGGTAAAGCAGCAGTGGCATCAGCTTCGTTACTGTCTTTGGAGAGAAAATCTGCAGGCCAGTGTGTGACCATAGATGCACAATAAAAAGAGGAACAGAACTCTCAGTAATGGTTGTCCAGATGGCAGAAAGTGTTGCGTGTGATTTCCTTTGGGGGAATTTGGAGAAAGGAGTCCACTGCCAAAAGTACTTAACTAGAGCCAGAGACAATACTGAGCAGTGTGTCAAGCCACAGAGATAAAGCTAGGTGGACTATGACAAGTTTGTATGTTGTGTAGTTTTGTGTCAGAAATATGATGTGAATACCAAAGTGCCATTGAAAAACCAAGCAACACTTGCCTTACCTGTTTTACTGGATCCATCTGTAAAGATAGGAGTACTGTTTCAGTGGGTTCAGCCTCCTTCAATATAGGAGATGGTAAAAAGAAGAAAAATATTAAGTAAAGGGTCTGCCTGCATATGACTGTAGGCATGGCCATGGAAATCAGTGAGACCTATTTGCCATTTCATGCTCCTCATTAAGAAAGAGCTGAAAAACAAACTGTGAGAAAAGGATGATGATTTCATGAACATCCACCCCAGTGAGTTGTACACAATGCTGTCATCCTTTGGATGCCAATTGTGTTATATTGGATAAGACAGGGCTAATTACCTTGTGTAGGAAAAGCTATTCCACACAGCAGAACTGAGTATTATATTGGGCTATGAGACTGGCAGGGCTGTGATTTATTATTATTATTATTATTATTATTATTGTGATACTGAGAATCAAACTCAACATCTCATGCTTTCCAGGCAGGCACTTGTACCACAGAGCTATAAACCCAGCCTCCGTGATTTTATTTTTAAATTTTAAATTTACCCAAGGTATTTTTAAAGTTATTTAGCACGTGAATTATAATAAGCTCTATTTTTTATTTGTTTTATTGTCATTGTAATAAATGGCTTTACTTGCTGGGTTGTCTGTTAGGGTGGAAATTGTAGCAGTCTGAGTTGAAGGCTTGGCCTTGCTTTGGTAATGACATGAAGAGCCAAATGGCTCCTTTCCTAAAGAAACAAGGAAAGCAATCTCCACAATAAACAGTATTACATAATACATCATTTTAAAAGGAGCAGAAGCTAGCACAGCTTTTATTTCTTCAACATGAAGAAACTTTTGCCATACAGAATCCTCTTCTCTCAAAAGTATATCTCTTGTATCCTTTCAAATCAATGTAGTCACTTACATTTTAAAGTGTTCTCTTTTTGATAATGAACTTACTTGACTGCCAGCAGACCTCTGAGAAACCTTAAATCAATATTTTTATGTTAAACCAAGACATCAGAGAAAAGAGCAAGGTAAATCTGTAAATCTAAGAATTTGTAATATAAATGTTTTAAATACCTGAACGACCACCTCAAATTGAAACCAAAGGTACACTTATCAATTAAAGTATGTAATTAGATTTTCCATCTTAAACTCCCTTAGACCTGACAGGACTTTTCAGCATTTACCTGAGGCTGCGCTGCTTCAGCTTTATATGCTTGTAGGTTGCAGCGCCTGTGTATCCCAATGTTGTAAAGTAAGTAGCTTTTTCATGTCTATGCCATGTGTGGCACAAATTTAGCTTTGGTTTTAGACTGTTTACACTGTTTTCTTCCCTGAGGTCCCAGCTGAGCTCAAACTACCTTGGGTTCATATATTTTATTTTGTTCACATAAATACTTATTTTTGTTTTCTCTTGTGGCTGAAGCAGGAGCTCTTGGCTACAAGCTTCTCCATAATGGATTTAAAACTAATTGCACTGAGTTCCACATTAAAGAGATCTCAGGAGAGAAATTTCTTTTCTGTCTTGTGATCATTTAATTTTGTTTCTAATTTCTGTTGTTATCTCTGGAAATCAATAGAATCAATTTGAAATAGTTACTAAAAGAATCTATCAATTTAATCAAGCAGTGGCTGTAAATTTTAAAGTAAAGTTTTAGTTCACAGGTCAAATTCTGACCTACTTTTATGAACACAGACACCCTGTCTAGAAGGGTATTTCCAAATACATAGAATTCCCTCAATTTACTCACCTACTTTGTGTTTGCATTAAAGATCATATCAGGGTCACCAAATATGGCTCCTCAATAAATATTGGGGCTTTTTCGATCAGTATTGGGGATGATGGTGATCATCTCTGATGACTTGTGTCACATGAAAAGAAAGACTTGTGACACAAGGAGTAGGCTGATGAATGTCTCTTTGTTGAAGGAGCATACAGTCTTAAATGCCTAATGCAAACATAGGCATTTGATAGTAAATGAGAACAAAAGGCATTCTATGAGAAAAGAGTTCAAAAGAGAGTTTCATGGAAGTGCATGAGCCCCTTGAGCTGAAAACACTGGGGGCAGCTGAGCTGATAGTATTGGAGAAATCTTGGGAAACAGCCAGAAAACATCTCCCACATCCTGCAGCTGGGAAGCCTTGGCCTCCTTGCAAGTTTGTGCTGTTCTGTCTTCAGAGTCTTATTAGCAACTGACTTTTCAGGAGACCCCAGACCACATTACAGCTTAGAAGTCAAGTAGTTTATTTATATATTTTCAGGACTGACTTCCACAACATTTTTCCTTCTTAGCTACATATGGGATGTTCTCCAAAACAGACCATTTACTAGTTCATGGAATATGCTTAAGTAAATGAAAAAGAACTGAAATCGATCATACTTATTATCAGACTACAGTGCACTGAAATTGAAAGTGCACTGAAAAAGAAATCACAAAAACTCCATAAACACCTGGAAATTCAATAACATACTCCTGAAAAAACAATGGACCTTAGATGAAATAAAAGAAGAAATTAAACAACATCTACAATTATGAAAACTTATGGAAACCAATGAAAGCAGTTCTAAAAGGGAAATTT
>NDGM011091689.1:0-10556 GCA_002564305.1 Octomys mimax
ACAACAATATGCAATGTATTAATTATTGAAACTGTCCTACTAATTGGTTTTGAAACTGTCTTGCAATTTCTTAATAAAATTATTAAAACATAAATAAAAAATAATAAAAATGAGAAAAGAATAGAGTAATTAAATTTTTTTTCTATATTTTTATCTCTAAGAAAACAAACAAAAAATAGAGCATCACCAACACGACCAGGCTGGTGAGCAGGGCCGGACTCCCAGCGGCACCTGCGCCTCCCATGCTCCTAGCAGAAAGCGCGCTGGCCCTGACAGCCGAGCTTGCATGTGGGCACACGGTGTGTGTGTGTGGACCTGCAGGAAGACTCTGAGGCAACTCAGTCTATTTTCTGCCCACAGGAGCATCACTTAGAAACAAAGTTAGAACCATAGTGCACAGCTCCGCTTGGGGTAGACACCAGCAAGGGGTTAGCTTTACACTTCCGCGAGGCCTGCTAATACCCCCAGCGGGAACCCTTGTAGGGTAATTGGGAAGCGCATCCCTTTTCATTCCAATGCTCCATGTAACTGAAGTTTTGGAGTACTGGAAATATTTAGTAAAATAATCCTCCAGAGGCACACTCTGATAAATATCTTATTATATTATATAAGGACCGATCAAAACATATGGTAAATCTTAAAAGCTTACACAGGGGCTGGGAATATAGCTTGGTCACATAAGCACCTGCCTGGTAAGTGCAAGGTCCCTAGTTCAATCCCCAGTACTGCAAAAATAAATAAGGTAATAATAATAATAATAATAATAATAAAGCTTACACATGAAACACATCACCATTAGTCCCCCTCAAAATCTTCTCCCTCGCTTTGACACCTTTATCTCACTGTTGTTGCAACTCTCTGAAGAAGTTCCAAGAATACTCTTTTATGGGTTTCTTCACAAGGTGTGATGAAGTTTGGTGACTGTTGCTGCCGCGTGCCAACTAATGCAAAAGGAGCCTCATCAAGACACTGTGGTATGTCGCGTCCACCTTGTTCACTAGGCGGGGCACCATGCAGCTTCTGCCTCTTCCCCCAGAGTCAAAAGGACCAGGAAACGTAACCACTTTTAATCAATGCAGGGCCATCGAGACAGCCTTGACAACACAACTAGAGACGCTGCAAAGAGGACTTCTAGAACTGCCTCAGAAAGCGGCGTGAGTCATGAGGGAGGTGTGCTTAAAGTGTGTGTGTGGGGGGGATATTTTGAAGGGAATTTATATCTTTTACTGTAATGAAGTTTCAAAAGCAATCCATCACTGTATTTTTTGATCATTAATCATGCATATTACTGAGAAATTTTAGGATCCAAGGGATTGTTTTCAGCAAGAATGTTATTTACTACAAGCATCAAAATGAGTTAATCTTAATATTGTTAGATTTTTAAAATAAAATAATGAGAACTAATTTTACTCTATTCAAAACGTTGCTTTTTTTCTTTCTTTGGCTTTTTTCTGGGTGATGAACGGCCTAAGTGCGGGCTATCAAGTGTCGAGTGTGGGGTTAGAGTCAGTCAAGTGACCAGAAAGCAGCACTTGCAAATATTCTTTTGCATCTCATCTCTTCCTGAGACATTTTTACAGCTGATCAACGCCGCCTATTAGGCAGCTGTCTACTACTTCATCAACTTCACCACAACCCATCCCTGCACGCCTGCACTGCTCAGTGCCCTTCCCGTCCCTGGTACTTCAGGGTTTTGATCTCACTAAGTAACGCACTGTAGAGCAGGGCACACTTACTTCATCCTTAAAGACTTTTCCGTGTTCCTCACAGCCAGGCAAGCTCTGGATGAATTCTGACACCTGTCAAAAATAACATAATATATATATATATATATATATATATATATATATATATATATATTTAAAAAGCCAGAATCTGCTAAATTCTGCATGCTGAAAACACTTAGCCTAGATGTTTTAGGCATTTCAGAATAATTTCTTTCAGGAAGAAAAAAAGAAGCAAACTCAGCTAAATCCTTCCTCCCTTCAATATATCTACTATTTCTAATCCAACACTATCGTATCTGACACCCAACAGGAAGAAAATTACACATCTGCGTACCTCATCTGTGCTCCACTTGGACACCCTGCTGGCAGGGATGCCGGCGACAGTCGGGAGAAGTTTGCTTTGCTGTTCCCAGCGCAAGGGCAGGCACGGAATTGGGGACTTGAAGGACAGGAACACGGCTGACCGGCGCTGCGCCTGCGGCACTGGAGGCTCTTCCCGGGCTCCTGAGCAATCGAAGCAAAGGGGAATTCACTCTCTAAAAAGCAGCAGAAAGGTCCTGCACACCAAGCATGTCCCCCGGAAAATGAGACTGAAGGAACAGGGCAGTTAAAACACTGGCTCTTTCAATGTCTTACTCTCTGAATTACGCTCTCCTCTGTCATCACCAAACAACGTACACCTTCCACTTACACACTGGCCGCAGCACCCAGTATCACACACCTTTTGCTTTGTGGCTCACTACTGACACTTAGATGTTGCAGATAAGACACGTGCCTCAGAGATTTAGGGGCAGGGAAAGCAGTCCCCTCCTCAGGGGACTGTGTGTGTTCTGCTTCTACTTTGAATGTCCCACAGGCAACGGCTTCCAATTGGCATGTGAAGGTGTACCAGGCCCAGCTACTCCTTGTGTCTCTGTCTCAGTCTTGGCTTGCTCATTCCAATTTACTAAATGTACTGACTTTTTAAACAGCCAGTAAGTGTGACACATTGCTGAAGTAAGAATAAAACAGTAGAAAGACAAACGGTGTACCACTATTTGTGGAGAAGATTAAAACTATAGAACATTCTAGTCACGTACTAGACTTTGGAACACAAACAGTCTGCTGCTGCCTCCCTAAACCAGGAACTGTCACTGGCTCACAAATGGATTTTGTCTCGGAACTCCTGAAACAGAGCTTGGCAAGACAATCTCCTTGTGATTCTACAGAACAGAAGCCTTTCCTGGAAGCCACTCCTCAAGCCCTACAGAACAAAGGCACCTGCTCCACATTTACTGCCACCCACACGCAGCTTGGCTACAGGACACCAATGCCACCACAAACCCACTCCAAGCAGCTACCTAGTTCAAATGAGATTTATTTTTCTTTCCTTGAAGAATAAGATTGTAGAAATTGTTTTTGAATTTTCTGAGGCAAACATACCAAGGTAACCAACAACTAGATCAAGCTACTCTGCTATAAAGAAAGATGAATATGAGTTATATAGAAAAATGGATTGACCTGGAGACCATAGTGCTAAGTGAAATAAATCAGATGGAGCTGGTGAGATGACTCAGTGGAGTAAGCACCTGCCTGTCAAGCACAGGGACCAGGGCTCAATCCCTGGCACCATATGCTGCGCCGGCCTTGCACCTGGGTGCACTGACCTGGCCACTGAGACCAGGTGTGGTGGTGCATGCCTGTAATCCCAAAGCTAGGAGGCTGAAAACAGGAGGAGTGCTACCAGTCTGAGCTGTACGGTGAGACCCTGCATCAACTACGGTGAAAAAAAAACCAGATACACAAGCTTGAATATCATGTGACTTCTCTCACAGGAGAAACCTAAAGTATCAACAAATTAAAGAGCAAAATAAAAACAGCAGGAAATGGCGAGAGATCTTTTGCAAAGGGGAAAAGAAACAAAAGATGGAAGAAAGGGGAAAGGGGGAGAAGGGAGCACAAAAGAAATTAAGAAGTGTTCTGTGCATGTACCAGCAACCTGTGATGAACGTGATCATCACGTACTGCAAACACAGACTGATAGAAGATTAAACAATAACAAAAATCGAACATGGTCAGCACACGCTTCCAGTCATCTCCTTCCATCAAGGTGTCCGCTGCCCTTCCCAGAGCATCATCGCTCCTGGCCTGGAGCTGTGTTCAGATGGACAACACTCTACTGGCGCCTTCTCTGCGGCATGCTCCGGCTCATCTACACTGCTGCCCTTGCTGTCATTCATGTTCTCTTTGTTGCATGGTCTCTCTTGGTTGAAATACTAAGCAGTCAACTGGACGACACTGGAGTTGTTTCCATTTTTTATGTGACCAACAATGCTGCTGAAGACACGACTGCACGCGCCTCTTTTGTAAACACATGCATGCACTCCTGTGCCACAAAGGCCGAGGGGGAAAGCAGTGAGGTCCTAGCAATTGCACACAGTAAGCTTCGGCGGATCCTGACAGTTCTCTAGAATCCCTGTGCGGCACACTCCGCCCTCAGCCTCCAAGCTCCATCGCTGTGTTCTCACAGATGCTATGCAGGCCCTTAGTTTACGCATGATGTGGGTGCACAGTGATACGTGATGTGGTCACAACTGTTATCTGGTGACACCTGACAACTGTTTCCTATGTTTATGGTCCACATTAAGACTCTCTTGTGAAGTACACATGCATGTTTTATGTCAACTTTTTCCACTGGAATGTCTTATCTTATTCAGACTGATTAATTGATGTCACCTATGTCACCTACATATATCCTGAATCAGAGTCCTTTGTTGGAATATATATATTATAAATACCTCCTCTATTTTGTCTTCCTTTTTGCTCTCTTACTAGCATCTTTTGAAAAACAGAAGTTCTTAACTATGTTTAGCTTGTAACTTTCCTTTTGTTTTGTATCACTGCTTGCTCCAAGTCATGAAGGGCACCTGGCCTGGCTCTCTCTGCATACCTTATGGCCTACCTCTTACACTTAAATCCATGATCTGTCTGAAATGCTTTTGCTACATATTTATGAAGTAAACATCAATATTAGTGCTTTTTCTGCCTCAATTTCTAACTGCTCAACCACAATTTCCTTCCCCACTGTAACACAGTGTAGGTCTTCATACAGACATTACTGTGAATTTCCCAGATTTTCTCTTTTTTTAAATCCTTTACTTATTTGATACATCAGACTGGCACAGCATGTGGTTCCAGAGATCGAACTCTGAACCTTGTGCGCTTGCCAGGCAGGCACGTATGCCACCAAGCTATGTCCCTAATTCCAGATTTTCTCTTTTATCCCTCCCTCTCCACCTCAACTCACAGTTAACTGCTAACACGTATTAAGTGTCCCAATGTCTGTGACACCAGATTCAACTATCCTTGCTCCCTTTCATTTTCATATATATTTCAAATTTTGGTGGTAAAATAAAAGCTGAAATTCTGATTGGATTTCCCACTGAATATACATAAATTTGGTAAGAAGTGACATTACAATATGAAGTCTTCGATCCATGACTACTGTATCTCACTTCATTTCTGTAAGGATTCTCACAAGTGCACTTTTTTTAAAGGAGACCAAAAAACCTATAATTTAATAACTGTATGTTTAAGAAAAACTACTGCATCAAAGATACATAGGTCTTTCCCTTGTANNNNAAAAAAAAAAAAAAAAAAAGTGCATTTTTAATGTAGTACTGTTTTGTCATTTTTACTAAAAGTCTTGCATAACTTTTGTTAACTTTTTATTCCTGTGTCTGAAGTTTTCTGACACTGTTATAAATGGTAGATTTTTAAATAGTAATTCATTTCTTATTATTGCCATAATTACCTAATAATTTTTCTTGTTTAACAAAAGCTAATCTAAAATTTAAATCCCCTGGAATGCTGGCTACAGCCTCCTCGTCCTCGTTCTGTCCCAGTGGGCTGCTACAGGACGGCTGCTCTCACCCCACAGGAAAGACTTCAGGGCTTCAGACAACTTGCGAAGTCCTTAAGATCCCCCTTTCTACGTTTGACTACACCAATCTCAAATTATGAGCTAAACGTCTAAACCTTTATGCCTGTTTTTATTCTTTTAAAATCATTCAGTGTTCAAGAATTTTTGTTATTTGTTTAGTAAAAGAGGAAGGAAGGTAGGGACAGGGTTCAGTGGCAGAGCACTGCCCAGCAGGTATGTGCAAGGCTCCCAGCACTTGTACAAGCACATGCACACACATGTGCACACACACACACATGCAATTTGAAAGCATCCCTTTCATCTCAGACAGTCCAGGAGCTCAGCATCTACGTAAGCTCCACAAGGCAGGCTAGAAGGAAGAAGGTGCCTTCATTTGCATGCATGTGTATTTGAATCCTTGAATTACATAGGGAAGTGGCTCCAGGTTTTCTTCTCTAACGAAGTGATCTGAACTAAAATAAATCCAAGCAGACTTTGGCTCCAGTCGTTGGCTCACAGTCACGAGGAAGGAAGGGACACAATAGCCCTGGAAAACTCAGATTTTTGTCCCAGAAAACATTTCTGTCAGTGTCATTTTACTTATTACTACCTTCAAGCCATCTATCTACCTGCAGGAAAAGGAAATTTTAAGGAGTTTTCGACAGTTGCAAAGTTTCTTGAAGTCAATGCTTCAAGAATTTGGTCTTGACCAGGAATGTCTGGTCGAACTACCTTCTTTCTTGTTCCACTTGGTTTTCTCTGACTCACTCCCGATCCTCTAAGGCTGTGACAAAAGAGGCACCTCAGCCTCCACACGCCTCCCTTCATGCCGGCATCACACAGAAGCATGAAGGAGCTGCGAACACGACAGGAAGCTGCAATCCAGCCCCGCCGCACCCACACCACACCGTGACACGGAGCACCCAGGACATCCTGGGTCTTCTGCGCCCTCTGCAAGCTCAGGGTCCTCCTCAAGAGGGTGCGTTCTGGAGTAAGCCTGGTAAAGGGGTTCCAATCCCTTCTCTGTCACCAGTGACTTGGCTGAAGGTATGCAACAGCACTACTGTAAGGATGACATGCTAGTTTCTGAATGCTTATCCCAGTTTCTGGTATCTAGGAGCCACTTAGAGAAGAGTACAATTACTTCCACCCTGAAAGAAAGGTAAATAATGGATTGTATACTAGATATAAAATGGCAAGAATAAAGATGAGTCTTTAACCTATGTACCCTAATCTGTAGATGGTTTTAAAATCAGCTTACTATGAAAGGGGAAAACAAAGATAGCAGAAATGAGATACATGTTAATTTTTTTTAAAAATGAGGTCACCAACCAATGACTATAAAAGGAAAACAGATACAATTAACTTCCAAGAAACTTAATCTCAGCCATGAAAGATTATTTTGAAAACCCTTTCAACGTTGACAATCAAAACAACACAACAGATGCTGCAGACAACCGAAATGAAGCCAGATTCTTTTCAAGCGAAAATCTAGCCCATTACAAAATACCACTCAACCCTTTGTGCAGGAGCACCCACGAGAAAGACTGCTTGTAGGAAAGAAAACACAAGCATACCTTCTGCAAGAATGCAAGAGACTGGAAGGCTGACTTACAGAAACCTTCATTAATGGGCCTCTCCACAGGAGTGGGAATGAGCTCTTCTTCCTTCCAGGTAGATGAGATGAAAGATGCCAGCAACAATTAAGTACAGCCTTGCAGGTCAAAGTCCTCAACATGGCAGGAGTCAGCCAAAAGGGGCTCATATTCACACATACTTATATTGAACTAAACTGAATTAACTGATGACACTAGAGGGGAAACGTCTTTTTAGAGAGAACCTTTGCCTTTGCAAAGCCATCTGCTCCAACGCCCCACAGGAAACACTCTCAAGAGCCTCCTGGGTCTTCGATCCTACCGGCCCTGGAAGGGAATTCCATGCACCTGTGAGGCTGCCACGTCCTCTCTCGCAAGGCCTTTCTGTCGCCTTCCCAGTGGCCCAGCCAGCTGGCTCTGGAAGGCTGGGCTCCTCCCACTGAGAATGGAGCAGAGCAGACCCTGCTCATGCCCTCAGTGCCAGAGGGCTCGGCACATGCACAGCTCCCTGGCCTTCGGGCTTCCATCTGAAAGCACTCTGCCCTGGCACAAGGGGAGGAATAAACGGGTCGCGTTCTCCACAAAGGACACAGGGAGTGTTCTCTGGACTCAACAGTGATACAGTAGATGGTCACTGTGGGGGGCTTCTGGTGAAACGGCCCAGAAAGCACTGAAGAGGCGCCCTGATGTGCTGACAGAAGTTTCCTGAAGTCACTAAGCCGCAGGGGACACCATCTCTACACAGCAGAGAGCAAACTCTGCAAAGGGAATGAGCCGCTGTAGCAAATTGTAGAAAAATAAAACATACTCTTGAAAAACCTGTGCGAAGTGCAGTGACCAGCAGACTGGAGAGAACAGGGGCTAACTGGGCTACGGCCACTGCAGAAACACATCTATCGTAGCGAACTGTATGTTGTGAGAAGAATAAACTAGCTCCACGTTGGCTGGTGACAGTCCCTGCCCCACCCCAAAGCTGTGGCTTTGTGGGACCCAGAATCTGAGGGAAGGCCTGGCGCAGCGGGGAGCCGGCTCCAGCCCAGCTAAGCGCACGCTTCTGGAACGATCTTGTGAAGCGCTGCCCGCCTGCTCTGATACTCTGATCATCAACCCTTGACGTTAGCCCAAGAATAACAGGTACGACCAGTCAAGAAAGAGGTAAGTGGGCCACAATCAGTAATCCGAACTAGAGCTAACGGTAGCTTTCTGGAGCTAAAGAAGACCTGGGTTTTGAAAAACCAACACTAGATGAATTAGTTTCTAGGCTAAAATTCTGAAAGAAGATTGAAGGGCTAGGTTTTGTTTTGTTTTGTTTTTAAGCCAAAAGACTGGGTTCAATTTGGCTTGGCTAACCCAAGAAGTGTGAAATGGTTATTTTCTCTTCTGCTTGATCTTCCTTCAATGGAAAAAAAAAAAAAAAAGAAAGAAAGAAAGAAAAAAACCAACAAGTCCAGCAACCAGAGGGCAGCAGTGGGCACTGCACAGCTGCTGGGCTCACCCTACAGAGTAAGATGCTCACTCTCCCACCTGCTGGATGCTGACGGCCTGGGCCGCCTCCTGTTCCAGGAATTGCCCCAGGCCTCCCCTGCCAAGGCTGTGCACCCAACCCAGCCAACACCCGCAGACAGGCAATCACAAAGCAGAGAGGCCGAATTCCCATGCCTGAACTCGGGCCCACCCCAGAGCAGCTTGTGGCCTGCGGTGGAACCTGCCGAGGCTGCGTCTTACCTCATCACTTCATCCCCCTCAGCCCTGTTCCTCACTCATCCCTGCTGCGGCATCCAGGAATGCCCACCATGCCTGCTCCAGGACGCTGCGCCTGCGCTCAGGGAGACCAGGCTCAGGCGAGCTGTCACAGCTCTGCCACACCCCGAGAGGCAGGAGGATACTACCGACTGGTGTCTGAGACACCCCGATGTCACTGTCACCAAGGACTGCAAACCCTCAAACACCAGGACCTAGCTGAGGACTAAGGGCCCCTGAGGTTCATTCAGGTGCCCACGACCACACCACTAGGTAGGAAGCTAAGGAAGGGAAACTCAAATCTCTCCCCTGCAAAGCGATTCTGCAAAGAATGCCAGTTATTTCAAAAAAGAAAAGGAAATCTAGGGCCCGAGAGATGGTTCAGTGGCATAAGTGTCTTCCTGGCAAACACCACATCCTGAGTTCGAACCCCAGGACAGAAAAGACAAAAAAAGGAAATCTAAAGCTAAGCAAAAGAAAGAGAGAAAGAAAGAAAAATAAAGCTAAGCAAGATAGTATGTGAAGTCCAGGGAACAATGATTTCACTACAGATGAGGTTAATTTTATGGAACAATCTTATTAAAACACTTCAAAAATATGAAAAAGAAGAAAAATTATCAAATTAATGTAACGAAGCTAAAACTGGATAACAAAGAAAAAATTCATAAGCCAACTTCACTTAAAACCATATGTGCAGTTTCCAAATCAACTTATTTTATGACGCTTCCTTTCACCAATAAAAGGTAAGACAGTAACTAAAATATAGATATTGAGCTGCAGGCTTTACAAATAAAAATAAAATACACGAAAAATCCACAAAATTAAGAACTATATATGAACTCTAGTAATTTCTTTGTAAAGAATTACAAAACAAAGCTGAGGTAACTCAAATTAAGAAAAATAGAAAAAAAAACTATTAGAAATAATTATGTAATCAAATGTTAAATATGAAATTCTCCATTAAATAGACAATTTTCAAGAAAAAATCAAAATTGGTTTAGCAAATAAAAATTTAAATAGATCGCTAAATCAAAGTACTATTAAATTACTATTCCCTCAAACAGTTCCAAGCCTAGACACTTCATTCTGACTCCGCTTGGGCCTTCAGTGATTGCATGTCGATGTGCAGTTCCAGGGTACTACCACTAATGCTGTAGACACCTGAGCTACAGAGGCATACAGTCCTCAGGATAACCCAGCAATGGCCACCAGGACCATGTGGAATTTCCACAGGAGGAAACCGAGGCACGGCTGCACAGGTTGCACACCGCAGAGCTGAGACCAGAAGGAAGATCATGACCCCGCCTACCCGTGAGCCTACGCTCACAACAAGGGCCGGAGCCCTGATAGCTACACTTTTGTAAATCAAACATGTTTCCCCTTTTCCAATGGTCATCTACTGCCTGGCAGGTACTCTGTCTGCCCTCATCATGAAAGATTTACACCATCACCCTCCTGCTGACAGACACGAACAGAGGGAAGCACCCAGTGTTGAGTAACATGGCCGGGATCATGCAGCTGGGACGGATTAAACCCCCACTGCCTGAGGGTCCACACCCAGTGCCACACTGAACACTCTGAAACCTGAGTGCG